>NHYE01005255.1:0-18938 GCA_002938385.1 Gymnopilus dilepis | reverse complement strand
GCTGGTGACATTGCAGGCGTCCCTGGTCCTGATCCTGGTCCTGGCGGTGCTGGTGCGGACGGGATTGGCTGTCGGTGGTGTCGGTGGTGCTGGTGTTGAGGTAACAGTGGTGGTGCTGGTTGGTTATTGGTGGTTGCTGCTTGATGGTGTCGATATCTGCATTGATGGTGGACGTCGATGAGGTTGTGGTTCTGTTGGGTTTGGGCTAGCGCGGGCGACGTTGCTGGCAGGGTTTGGTTGTGTTGGATTTGTGTGAACAGCTGGCGTTGGATGGTCAGCTTGGGTGTTGGTGAAGTTGAAGTTGGGGTTGGTACTGATGCCGGCTCTGGATTGGACCGGATTGGATTGTTGGGAGCAGGAGGAGGTTGATGGCCGCTGAAGATAGTGCTGGGGTCAGTCTCGGTGTCGTTGAGGCTTGAAGCTTGGGGTTGAGTTGGGGTCGGTACTGCTGGCACTGATGCTGGTGATGGTCTGGTCAGCGGTTTTTGTTGGCCTTGGTGCTGGCTGGTTGGTGCTGGGCTAGCTTGAATGGTGTTTGCGGACAGCGAGCGAGCGAGTGAGCGAGTGCCGGCAAGCCAGCTGGCGATGAGATGATGCACCATCCCTTTTTCTTGAAGACCAAACGCACGCCTCACACCTTGCTTTTCTTTTGGTCCTGTTCTTGATCTGGGCTGTTTTTTTTGGTCCCTTGGGTGTGCACCTGCTCTGGTGTGCTCGCTAGGCTCTTGACGCCCTGCTGCCTCTGCTGGCAGTGTTCATTCTGTCGGGTTTGGTCTGAAGCAGGTCTTGCTGGCATGACATGTCGATTCTCATCTGGTTGGATCATCCCTCTTTTCTCGTTGCGGGGCTTATCGTCGTATGGGACACAGGATGAGGGGTGACCAGGGTCAGGCCACCAACGAGAGAGAGGAGGGAGCAGGTCCAAGTTATGGGACAGAGGGTGGGGTGGTGGTCATGGTCAGGTCAAAAGCGAGCGTGGAGGGCGAGAAAGTCCGAGCCAGTCTTTCGATGGAGGGCGTCACCATATGTTAGGCGGTTGTTTGCCAGAGGGTGGAAGTGCCGTTTCAGCTACACTGGCTGCTGGTGGCTTGTGTCTGTTGGTGTAGGGTGTACCTGGTGGTGGTGGCGATCCTTTGGGTGGGTCGGGCTTGGTGGGGGCTTGCAGGGTTGGTGGTACTTGTTCTAGGGCTTGATGAGCGTGCGATGGAGGTGGAGAGAAGGGATCTTTTGAACGTGCTAGTCTTGAGCTGGTCGGAGATGTCATTTCATCAGTGGTCGGTGCGGTGTCTGTGATTGTAGGCGGTGGCACGTCAGATGGATGGAGGCCTGGTTGCGATTTGAAGGGCAATAGATCTACGCCATCCTCTGTTTGGGGAGTCGTCTCGCTTACCCGCCTGTTGTCATCCTGAAGAGCTTGGTTCTGCCTTGCTGCAGTTCGTTTGTTGTGGGGGTTTTGTATTTTGCTTTGCTGGTCATGCTTCTTTTGGGATTCGTCTTTAGTCCTCTTTCTTCGTCTTTTCTCTGTTTCCAATACCCCCTTTCTTCTCTTCCTCCCTTTCCTTGCATTCAGGATTCTCTCTTCTCATTTCTTTGTCGCTGAATATGTGCTGACTCGCCTTCTCTTCCTTTCCAGCCGATCTGGTATCGATGAACGAAACCTTCGTCAGAGCACGCACGATCTTCGACAGAATGATGGAAGAGAGCTTGGCAAGGCATACAGGAGGTAAATCTCCCCCAATCCAGCCCAATAACACCGCATATACTCACCCCGCCCACTCTAGTCTACGACCAGGCCTACAGACCCCCACCAGGACCCCAATATCGCCCCGAGTCAGCAGCTGGCGGACGACCGGGCCCTCAACAAGCCTACGGGTGGAACCCAGCTTCAGCAGCAATATACGAAGGCTACACCGCCCCTGTAGCCCCCGGACCTGTGGGGTACGGCGTCCCCGTACCGCACGTCGCCCCAGGTCCTGGACCCGCACCAGCTCAAGATCCCCAGATGCACGGACCCGCTCCCTATGGTGGCGTGCCTGCTACTACGCCTGGTCAGCCTGGATATGTGAATGGCGCTGCCCCAGCTGCGGGTGTGGGACCGCAGACGCCTGGTGGACTGCCGTATGGTGTGGCGGGCGGACCGTATGCGGGGGGTGTGTATGCCCAGGCGGCGCCGCAGCATCAGGTTCACCCTCAGCAGGGACCTGTGTATGGTCCTGCTCCGGGTGGTGCTCCCGGACCTCAGCCACAGCCTCAACAGAGTTATCAGCAGCCACAGCAGCAGCAGCAGCCTGGCCAAGGATATCCTCAGCAACATCAACAACAGCCCGCTCAAGGGTACCCGCCCCAGCAACAGCAGCAAGCTTCGCCGCCTCTTGGGGCTGTCGGTGGTGGTGGGACATCCCCTCAGCAGTCGCATCTCCAACCTCAGTCGCTGTTCGAGTATCAGCAACAGCAGCAACAGCAGCCTGCTCAGCCTGCCACGTCACAACCTCAACAACAGCCAGGTCAACTTCAAGCTCAACCGACGACTCATATTCAACCTCAGGTTCAACAACCTGACTCGCAACAGCCTCAAGCCACTGCCCAGACGCAGCCTCAGCCCCAGCCCCAGCCAGCACAAGCGCAACCACAGCCAGTTCAGGCTCAAGTCCAACCAGCTCAACCTCAGCCACAGCCACAAGCCGCTGCTCAAGCTCAAGCCCAACCCGCACCGCAACAGCCCATCTCGGGTCCTCCGCCCTACCCATACGACCCCTCCTACACGTACGCGGACCCGAATGTGCAGGCGTGGGCGCAGTATTATGCTGCTGGTGGGAAGGAGATGGCGGGTGCTGTGTATTTCTTGAGCATTCCTGGGTTGACGGATGGTGCGGCGGCGGCTGGTGGGGCGCAAGGTGGGGCGCAGGGTCAGGTACAAGCTCAAGGACAGGTTCAAGGACAGGGACAAGGCCAGGGTGCTGTTGGTGGCGGGCAAGGACAGCAACAACAACAACAGCAGCTGGGTGAGACTCAGCCCGCTCAGAGTCATGGTCAGGGTCAGCAGGGCGAGCAGCCGTACGGAGCTGCGCTCAACCCTGCTGCAGCTACTAGCAGTGCCTCGCTGGGCTCTGCACCTGCCGCTGCCCGTGCTGCTTCTCCCATTCAAGGACAACAACAACAACAGAGGCCCGTCGCGCAATACCAGCTCTCCGACCCCGGTCCGATTCAGCAAGTGCAAACCCAACCCCAACCCACAGGTCAAGCTCCAGCGCAATACGCCAACTACCAACAGCCCTCAGCATCGCTCACCGACGTGTCGACGTCAGGTCTGAAGCAGTCCTCGCCCACGGGTGCGTTCGCACCGGGGCATAGCCCCACTTCCTCGATGGGCGCGACCCCTGCGTGGGTGTTGCCCAAGAAGACGGGACCGACGACGCCGGGTGGGCCTGCGGCTGGGTTGGCGAGTCAGCTGGGGGGGATTAGCTTGAGTGACCAGTGAGTGGGGATGGGGATATGAAAAATAGGAAGGATGCGCAGGTGTGATTGAGGGGAAGCTGTGTGCGAAAGGTAGTGCAATGATGCGGAATAATTTTTTGTTCGATTTTTCTTCCTGTTTCTGTCTCTTCTCTTTTCGCCTTTGACATTCTTCGAGCATATTAGCAAGACGAGCCGGCAATAACGTCGTGACTCGTCTTCTCTTTCTGAATTTATCATGGCCCAGCTTTTCTCAGTCTGATTTTTTTTCTTCACCATCACTATGTACAGTCCTCCTTGTTCGTAATTGATTTGACTGCGGATATCATACTCCTTCTCTCTTTCTGTTATCGACCCTTCTATCATGTTACATTGTTAGATCATGCTTTGAATCTTACTTCTTTTTCTCTGCTCGTGGTGGCTTGTAGCCTGAGGGTGGAATAGAGCCTCAGAAGCTCAGACTCACGCAGTCGGTTTCGACGACGTGGCTTCCAACTTCCTCAATTTAGTAATAGTTTCCATTTTCGGTCTCAAGCAGCTACTAGCTCCCAGGGCATTCTGACATCATAAACTAGATCTTTCTGCGATGCGCACGTAACACTGACAGCTTTCAAGAGGTACCATTGGGCGGGATATCGATGGGGTGGTCCTCATCCCCACGGACATATTTTTGGCCCCCAAGTCTTACGGCAAGCCTTACCGAGCTGGTGGGCAAGACTCACAGTACTTACAGATGGACAGGAACTGCTGGGGAGATCTTTATTTGAGATGAAGTGCCTAGGGTATCAGGTGCTGATTGGAACAGTAAAGAAAAATAAAGCCAAAATCAAGCAATCCACTGGCAGCATGCCTTGCCGTTTTGGAGTCGAAGTCGCCCCAATTCCTCCTGAAGAAGTATTTCCCACTCACGAGTCCTACAGCGGGGTATATACGTATCCACAGAGCAGAGCTAAAGTAGCAGAATTATTTGAAGCTTGTGAGGGGTCCACTCCCTCTGTCGCTGCAGGAGTTCGCGATAACATCCGCTCCCGATGCGGGTATTTCATGGCTGGTGAGTACACTATGGCTCCGTTGCGGGAACCCTTACCATGGAACTGGTCAGACTTCTCATTAAGAGACCGAATGACTGGTCTATGTGAAAATAGATCTCAAAGAGGAATCGATGACGCGTTGTCGTTCAGAATGGAAATCTCATTGTTTAAATATTCTATGAAGCATACACAGATAGGAAATCGCGCCGATATATCAGAGAAGAAAAGTAGGCCTGATCTTTTAAGAGTCGTCGGCTTGGGGACTATTCGAAACTTGTCAGATTCTCCATCAATTGCATCGAATTGGGCGACATACATAGGAGGAACGACGAGCGGTGGGCCGGGTTGAGTCGGGAGGTTGGGGAAAGCAGCAGTGGCGCACTGTACCGTTCGAACATGAATTTAATCAGCTTCTTTTCACTCGAATCAAGGACGAAAGGTCTTACAGCCTGCTCAATATCAGCGTGAGTCAAGCTTGGTGGGAAGGACGGGGTGCCTGTAAATGCAGGAGCAGCAGGGATGACATCGCTGCAGTCGGTCAGCTGTAAGAAATGATATCTTTAGTACTCAAAACATCATATAACTTGAGAAAGTTCTTACAGAGTTAGCATTCTGCCCCAAAAGAGAAAGTTTGAAGACGGCAGCTCCGAATTCGGAAGCCATCTTCTCCTGGTTGTCTGGCGGAAAATCAGTCTCAAGTACCATACATGGCCGAGCAGAGAGTGATACATACTTGCAAAGGATTGCCAAGCACAGGCAGTCCTGGAGTCACGAGCCAACTGGTGAGCGAAAGAGGTATGATGAGCATCAAGACGAGCACAATGTATCATGAAAAACCAACGTCATGGTCAGATTGGAGACGGAGAGTACCCTGAACAGGTGATTGAGTCTCCCCTTGGTTTCCACCCGTGCCGGGGAAAAGCGTGCCACGGAGTTGCACATCGATGAAAATTTGAGCTGTAATGGATTGAAGAATGTGTCAATGCGCTGAGAGCCCGGAGACAACTCTACTCACTGTCAAAAGTAGAAGGGGTGATATCAAATGGTGTTCCCGGGATAGTGGGGTCGACATCGTCCGCTCCAGCAACAGAGTGAGACGAAAGGAGAGCAACAACTTCCTCAGGTGAGAAACCGACTGAGCCAAAGCGGGCCAAGATCGAAGTGATGGTGTCGAAGGGGTTGGGTACAAGGTTCGGGGGAGAAGCGGCCTTGGGTGCTGGGCGACCCATGGCAAACTTGACTTGAGGAGCACCTGGGCATAGTGACAAACTCAAGGCACCAGCGAATTGGATACTGAGAAGGGATCAGTTCACCAGCACACGACTGAAGGACGAATCGACTCACAAGTCACCAGCAGATAGGACATGGGACCATTTCAGTAGGAAGGGACCCAACACGTCGAGAACGTCGTCGATACCAGCATTGGCAGGGAAAGTCAGCTCGGTCGCGTTGAAGGTGGCAATGGATCCATCGGCACCCCCGCCACCAACGGTAGGGTCGATACCAATGGCGTCGTGGAAGATCAGACGGAGAGCACCATGAGCGGCATCACCGCACTCATTTTCGAACAAGTTGTTCAGAATGTCCTCCCTGACCTGGAAGAGGTTGCAGCACGCTGCGTTCTTGGCACTGTTGACACCGTCTGGGCAGGTTGCTCGCTTGGCAGGAGACACCAAACCTAAAGATCTCGTCAATGACCTCGTCTTCTATGGAAATAGATCGAAGTGTACCCACCGAAAACTGTCGGCAGAGCGAAACTGAGAGCGAAGAGAGCTTTCTTGAACGCCATTGGAAGACTGAGCAATTCTCTGAAGGACCAGATTGCCTTGGTTGAAGGAGGCAACTACGGGTGGCTTTTATACCCCTTCTGTGAGACTGCATAGTGCATTGTATCGGTGTGCTGTGTCTTTCCATCTTTTCGAAAAATCTTCAAACTCTCACTCTTTCGAGCGTTGTTGTGATGGTGGATGCGAACGAACCAATACAACGGAAAGCCAGGTACAACCAAATTTGGATGACCTAATCTTAGCGCGTTTATTTTGAGCTGTCTTCCATTGACTTGCAGCACTCCGTTGCAACGGGTCCTGGAGGAGATCTGCGGTCGACAGTAATTCCAAGGCTCTGGGACGCGTCAGATATAACAAAGTGGCCCATTCAATAACACTCTTGAATAATACCTACTCTACAGGCAACAACGGAGTGCTAAAACTGACTCAATTCCCAAAATAAACGAAAGGAAATAAATCTTAGAAATAATCGCATTGGGATATTATTAGGTACCCGGAAGTCGGAAGACAAGGGAAACACATCGGAGCGGAAGTGAATGAATCCAGAACAAAGGAACTGTCAGCACACGACTAATTTCAGAGTAGGACTACCTCTACGGCACGCAGACACAACGGACAATCCGAGCTCTGGATCTGTCAGACACCTGCTTTGGTATGACAAATGCTACCAGAAAACCGGCTGTCAACGTGGAAAAGGGTCAGCAGCAGTATGGAAAAGTCTCTGGCATATTCCCACTCGAGAGCGACATCCGGCTCTACGGTAAAGCTACCATGGTCTGTCCTCAAACCGGTCAAGCGCCGAACCGGATTTCCGGGAGAAAATGTGAGAGCTTTAATCACGAATGCCAAGAGTAAAATCCACAGACGGAAACAGGAGTGAGAGCTGCTGATAAAGATAGCTTCGGCGTACACAGCAAAGCTAATAACTGCAAGAAGAAATGGAAGCGAGAAGGGACCGTGCGAATCTCAGCTACAAGACACAGAATTTCAAGGCGTCGTCTGAATGACTCTGCACACGAAGAAATCTCTTTGGCTGAGTAAAGGTTTGCATTACTCTTGCCAGTCAACTTTCGAAGGAAGCGGTCTATGATCTAAATGAGGTAGCTGTGGTCTCATGGCGACAATGCCCATGATCATTCAACATTCCTTGGTTAGCCTAGTCGATGGGAATCGGCAGCACGATTAAACTCAGACTGTCTACATGTCTCGAATATTGCGCCCAATAGGAACCCATGGAATGCATAAGCAGTTCTGTCTGTCTAACTTATGGAACTATTCCAAGCGAGTATGGAAAGGCTAGTACTTGAGTCTCCCATAATTACGCTGAAAAAGCTCACGTTCATGGGTACAACCCACGACACTCTCGCACTAGTAATGCCGATGCGGGAGTGATGCTCAAACCGGCTCTCGCGGTCTGACAGGTGTTGAAACTTGACCAAAAGGTGCACCACCAATGACGTCTATCATGGTATTGGAAGCAATCTAGAATGAATGTGAATCTAAAGGTGGAAATAATTGCCAAATTTAGCCCGTTGGCAACATAGACGTCCAGCGAGGTGACAAGTGGCAATACCATTCGCCAACATTAGGCGTTTGACTTCATTTTCTGCAAAGGTCCAATGCAGATGCAAACAAGTAAGAAGCGTGCACACGACACTCGTCCGCTCAGCATTTCATGTATCTACATGTATCAGCCATAATGAGGCCCATGATTTGGGCACTCAAGGAAGTCTGAGGATTTAAAGGAAGTACGAAAGAATATAATTCATGTCTCAATATATACAGTTGAACCCGTAAATAATCCGAATAGAAAAGGCGACAAGAGCAAATATCTAAGTCTATAGTGACTCCATTTAGGAATCGTCGGCTTGGGGACTATGGAACAGTTAGCCAAATTAGATACCAATGCGTGCTGTTGGACTTACATGGGAGGAACAACGAGAGGTGGGCCGGGTTGAGTGGGTAGCTTGGGGAATGCGGAGCTGGAGCACTATTGTGACAGTCAATACGTTTTGCTTGAGACCAAGAGAAGAACATGTAAGCTTACGGCCTGCTCGATATCAGAAGCGGTCAAGGTTGGTGGGAACGACGGAGTTCCAGTGAATTGAGGAGCAGCTGGGATAAGGTCACTGCAATCGGTTAACTACGGAAATCGTTCAACCTCATAATTTTGCATGCATCAAGTACATGAACGACTTACAGATGCCTGGTTCTGACCCAGTAATGACATCTTAAAGACGGCGGCACCGAATTCAGAAGCCATCTTAGCCTGGTTATCTGTGCAGAAGTGGTTCAATTCAGTGTTCCCTTCAGTTAATAATGTCGTGCTTACTTGCAAAGGACTGCCAGATGCAAGCCGTCCGAGAATCTCTAGCCAGCTAAAATATATTCAGTAAGGATAGTCAAGAGATTGTGGGACGTCCGAGGCTCACATCGTGGTCAGATTGCAAACGGAGTGTACCCTGAACTGGGGATTGAACCTCTCCCTGGTTGCCACCCGTTCCAGGGAAGAGTGTGCCGCGAAGAGCAACGTCAATGAAAATTTGCGCTAAATTGTTTGGGTCACTGACACTTTCTGACGCTTTATGCCAGGTGATACTTACTGTCGTATACCGAGGGAGAAATATCGAAAGGCGTTCCAGGGATGGTCGGGTCCACATCGTCTGCTCCGGCAATGGAGTGAGAGGAAAGGAGGGCAATGACTTCCTCGGGTGAAAAGCCAACCGAACTGAAGCGGTTCAAGATCGAAGTGACGGTGTCAAATGGATTAGGGACCAGGTTTGGAGGGGAAGCGGCCTTTGGTGCGGGTCGACCCATGACGAATTTGACCTGAGGCGCACCAGGGCAAAGAGACAGACTCAATGCGCCAGCAAATTGAATGCTGCAAATGGCAATGAGTGAAATTCTCAAGATAACGTTAGACCAAAGCTCGACGTACAAATCACCCGGAGACAGGACATGAGCCCATTTTAGAATGAAAGGGCCCATGACATCCAGGACATCGTCAATACCTGCGTTAGCAGGGAAGGTTAATTCTGTCGCATTGAACGTGGCAATCGATCCATCAGCTCCTCCTCCTCTATTGTACGACATTAGTATGAAGATCATGGCTTTGAATTCTCAGAGACATACCCAGCCTTGGGGTCGATACCAATGGCATCATGGAATATGAGTCGCAGTGCACCATGAGCAGCGTCACCACACTCATTGTCGAACAGGTTCTCGAGTAAATCCTCGCGAACCTGGAAAAGGTTGCAGCAAACAGCATTCTTCGCAGTGTTTTTACCGTCGGGGCAGGTCGCTCGCCTTTGGGGAGCAACAATGCCTGAAAGGCTGTCAGAGAGGATTCACAATTCAATTAGACTAGAGCCCACCGAATACGGCTGGAAGTGCGAAAAGGAGGACAGAGAGAGCCTTCTTGAAAGCCATGGTTGAAGTGAGCGTGGTGTGGAAGACTGAGACTGCCTTGCTGCAAAACGACGCTGCGGCGACCTCCCTTTTATACCTTTTCTTGGTAACCATTTGTGTCGAGGCATCCTTAATCTCGGTGCGCAGGTGAGAGGTGATTGAAGTTACTTGTCCAATTCAGCAATGAGCCGATCAAAAATTTACGACCTGGCTTTCCATACGTGTCTTCTATTTTTGGTCGGCTAACTTGGGACCGAATCGACACATCTATTTTTGGAGATCAGTAGGGCCCAGCGCTCTGCGACGAAATACCGCTGTGTCAATATAATATAGAGGAGAGTATTCCAATCCAAGAATGAGCACAGCAGGACGAGGCTGACTAGTATATCAAGGGAATTCTGCACGATCAGCAGTCATAGAACAAACATTTGCCAGATTTATTGTGACCCAGGACATTCGCACTCCAACTTGGACCACACGTATTCCTCGATGCGTTTCCAAAGCTCTGGTACCAAGCATACGAAGAATATTGCTTCCTGTCACAAACTAATGTAGAAATAAGCGAACCTGTTATTATTACACATCATGGGATTGGACAGAATAGACGTAGTCGGTCTTAGAAGTTTGCTTACCTTGTATGGAGTGAGAACGCAGTCGATGTATCTTGAAGCACAGCTTGCTGATGTGCCATGAAACGCTCGAAACTGATGTATTTGTCCACGGGAAAAGATCAGCCTACTGTAGGAAAAAGAAGTTCACCTTCAGTCGGTACCGCATTCAAGGGCGAGAAAGGAACAAGCTAACGTGGAAAAAAGTCAGCCAAGTATATGCTACTACAGCGATACGTTCCCACTCGAGGGCAGTTCCGCCTTCCCGGTAAAAGTAGGCAAGACTTGGTACTACCGGTATTTTACAAACCACACCGGCCTCTCTGAGTCACCGGCAATCCGGAGGACAGGCGTGAACATGCTAAAAGTAACCAGAGCAAAGACGTGAGAGCGACCATCATCAATATTGTACGTACTCAGTAGCATAAGGTAGTATACAGTCATGCCTCGTTTGTAAAAAATTGACATCCATTGGAGGACCAGTTCATCTGCTGAGAGCCTGAGGCTTGGGCAAAGCGCGCGGCGTTCAAGTTGGGGCAGGTGCGTTGAACTCGATATCAATGCCAAGAGAATCTTTCACTCCTGCTTCGTTGTGCTGGCTTCCTCTACCTGATCTTCGGAGCTAGAGGAGGCAGCAGGAGAAAGGATATCCTATGGTGTGGAAGCAGACCCATACCAGTGGAAAGTGCTGCGCTTCGGTCCAGCCTTTCCCAACGGCCAAGAGTTAAGATGTACACACGTATCACTCAGTGAGAAATTTTGAGAACTTTTCTCCACTTCAGCATGTATAGAATCTGCGAGGACAATCAACACTACATAGCGACGGCGGTTTCCCGAGAGGGTGTATGTGGCAATCAGTCAGTCCGATGATTCAGAGTGTTTCGTAGCCTCAAGGTGTAGAACGGAAGATGTACGTGGCTCACCTTTCCGTTATCTGCGCATCGTCTGCCACGCGAGCTTGACAAGGCTTACGCGTTCTGACATCGGCATCTCAATTTTAATGATATACATCCCATGATTCGTTCTCTCGGTGAATCTTCGCAAGGACTGCGACTCTAAAACGGGCGCGCCTACCTCGATATCCCCATCAGATCGGTTGTTGAAATGATCAATCTGTGTACGAGGTCGCTACATCTCACCAACGTCTATGAACACTTGCGGTACCTCCAAGACAGTGATGCCAATGAGAAAGACCACTAGGTGGGCATCAAGGCGTGCGACACTTATGGGCTCAAGTTGATCTGCTTGAAATGCCACTGCTAGCACCTGCAACCTAACAACTTCTCGATCTTGTTTGAATCAGCAGGAGGACGTGTTTTCGAATTATCAATGCGCAGCGTCATAGGGACACGGGTAATATTACCATCACTCAACGCAGGCACTAGAGCGTCAGCATTTTCTGTAGATTACCAACGACAGATTATGGGAAACGAACCGGAAAATCCGGGCCCTTCAAAGTGAACGATCTGGGAATCCAGCTTGAGAGACTTACATTCTACAACACACCATGCGTCGTCAACGAGAAATCGTACACGCTCGAGAAAATGGTTTCAGAAAAGGTTTAGCGCTAGAGATAAGTGAACGATATACAATGTCCAAGATACGAGGAAGGAGAATGAGTTGTCATGACTCATGCTCTAGCAAAAAGCTTTGCAATACGAAAGAATAACGATTGCTTCTGCTTCCGTTTAGCTCGTCCGAACCCAGGCTCCTGGTAACCAATTACGAGTCCCCGTCTTTTTTTTACCTGCAATTTCTTATGAGACGAAACAGTCGAGAAACGCTTGTTGTTAGTGTTCCTCACATCGTCTGCAGCAAAAGACGACTTCTCGCATTTCTCTTGAACGTGGCTGAGTTTGTTTGAAAAGGAGTCGACTTGTCCATGTACCAAAGTATCCACTGCGAAATTATAGTCGTAATCAGGGCATACAACACCAGAATCCACAGACCGAGTCCTGTTGCTAAATGTGAGAACGGTTTGAGGCTGTTGGGGATAGACCGGTCTATAAGTCTCGATGGCGATCCTGGCCCTCGAGCTTGAGCTCGACTCCTGACTATTTCGAGCTTCTTCCTCAACCACGACGTAAGCCAAAGTAGGAGTAGGACTTGTGCTGGTGGTAGCAAGATGCTCACACCACGGTGGCATGATAGCAGAGTCCCTATACACCCCTATGTCTTTGGGCACTTTTGCTGGACCGACGTCGCGAACAGTAGAACCTGCCTTGGTGGATGAGACATGCCCATGGTTGAGGACCGTCGGCGTCGTAGGCTCGGATGATTCGTCCCACCATTGCGAGCGCGGGTCAGCTGAAAGGTCCAGGAAGGACTTCATGTCCTCCTGCACCTCGTTGATTCGCTCTGCCCATTGACTAAACGATGATGCCTTTGACCCTATTGATGTCGAAACAGAATTAGGGACGGAACGTATGGAGGTTTTTCTCCTCCGTGGCGATTTGCCTAGTGGCAATGAAGGTAGGCCTCTCGCGCGATCGGAAGGCCGACTAGGATCGACCTGCGGTGCACCGCTTAGTGAACTCCCCACTGATCTTTGGTTCATGACCCTCAACTGGCCCCTGCGACGAGGCCGACGTCGTTGACCAAACCCGCTTGCAGAAGAACTGGTGCTAAGACTGCCAAGAGTGGCATGTGTCCTGATAGATCCCCCATCGAAATGGCTACCATCGTCTTCATCGTCAGCGTCTCCGTCCAAACCAGCCATGGCAGGCATCTTGTTAATTGCTTTGGATGATTGGAGAGCGTGAGGGTAGCTCATCTGGCTGTACATCGAAAGTGACGTGGCAACGGAGGCTGGACGGGAATGTGTCTTGGAAGGGCGTTTGGGAGTCACTGACTGCATATCATGCCGATGATGGCTGAACACGGAAATGGGGGGTGAAGGATCGAGCGAGCGTCCAGTTGTGGAAGAAACGATTGGAGGTTGCGGTGGGGTTTGTGGCTGGACTAAAGTCGTACTAGATCCAGAAGCTGAGGACTGCCTCGTCAGATCCAGGTTCGTGGCGGCTTGGTTCCGAGGCCAAACTTTCGGTGACGACAGAGGCTGCGCTCGCCTATTCAACCAAAGGGACGACGACCCATGGAGGCTTTGAAGAGGAACACTGGAGGATGAACTCGATGCAGACCGTGATTGCCATTGAGGTTGAGGCATCTGATGAGCTTCCCTGGAGACTACGACTTCCTGAACGATGGTAAAAGGCCTTGGGGGTGTCTCTGCTTTGTGTTCCAGATTCCTTCTATGCTCCTTTGTGGATTGTGATTTCCTGAGGCGTCCTGCATGTACGCAAATATGGGGAGTCTGTATTGCGCTCAAGAAACCATTGACTCGAAGGGCTCACCTCCACCTTCCACAGCAGGGTCCGATTGAACGACGTTCTGCTTGGGCCGCGGTGAGAAATAGTAGGAATACGGTGTGCGGGACCCAGTCAGCTGAGACATCGAAAGTGCACTCGAAGCTTTATGATCACGATCGCGCGCATGTCTGTGCTTGTCATTGTCATGAGGGGGTTTAGGAACGCTGGACCCTCTAAGACCCTGCGCGGCTGAGATGAACTGCGCTGGCGTCCCCTGCTGCTTGTTCCGCATTGACATCGCAGAGATATGAAAGGTGTCGAGGAGGGCGTATCCTCGAGGCTCTTAGCTCCGTCCTTTATGCCTGGCAGGTTGAGGGTTTGAAGTATCACATTATACCGAATACGCTATATGACCGCAGAGGACGATTGAAATGCAGGTAACGGTTTATTGCTGGGGTCTCCAGAGCCCGGGTCGACCCCCGGTGGAGGATGTGCGCTGAAGAATGTGCCTCGGAGGTATGGTTGGCATGCCTCGTAATACTGTTCGAGATAGAGATGAACGTCACGCAGGAAGGAGGAAGAATTCGGAATCAATTTCACTTACTAGGAGCGAAATCCGCCCGTAGCAACCTAGGAATAGGGTCTCAAGCGAGAGAGGAGAGTCCAACATAGAAAGCAAAAACAGCAATGTCGACAAATACTGAGCGCAGTCCGCTTCTTTGCCGCAGCGATCACCGTACCCTAGTAAACAATCATGTATCAGCTTCCATGTCGCATTAATCGTAGGGGGGATATATGAGGTCTGTCACCGGGTTTGACATACCGACTCTGCACAAGAAATGATGAATGAGCTGCATCGCGACGCATATACGCAGCATTATCACCGGTTGATCGAATCTACTCTTCTAGCCCGACTATTCACATCGGCGGAAACTACCGGGCGAGAAGGGCGGTCATCAGAACCTAGCGTTCGTCCCAATTATACTGAAAGAATACATACCTCGAAACCTTTCACGGGAAAATGTTCCTTTCGCAATTGCTTCCGGAGCTTGAGTGCTGCAGGCAGCGAGGATGCCACGATACCGTAGACGTGCTGTAAACAAAGGAGCTGGCTGGAAGGAAGCCGAGGGAGGATAATTAGTCAATGCAATGGATTCGGTATGAGGGCAGATCTTGGGGCCTAGGGCAATCAAGTCAGTGCCACGATGAACTGGGAGCACTGGGGATTGAGTCCACAGCTGTCCACATCTGTGAAATATCACGTGATTAGAGAAAATTTCGCCCGTGCTTCTCGACTGCAGTCTTGCTGCTGTTTAGTGCATTGCAATTAGATTGAGGTCCATTACAGCAGAACAGGGCCGCAGTTGATACCGATGCTGTGAGTCTTGAGGTAGGAGGACGATCGATGACCATTCACGACCAGAAAAGCGATTAGTGATCATTAAAAGTAGAAAGTACGCATTACATATCCAAGGAACCAAGGATACCCTTCCACACAAAGTCCCGGGCATTGCCTCCTGACTCGGTATATTTTCCAAGGAAGGCCTCATCAAAGAAGTAATTCTCTGTCAAGAGCAAAGAACAGTGAGCAACAGCTGGACCAGGGAAGACGACACCGACTCACCTCGCCCAACAACCTTCGTACCCTTCCACACCTCAAACACCCCAGCAGCCTCCGCCAATGTCAGCTTTTCTGGGACAGCCATCTTCTGCAGGCCTTCGGTGTATGCGAACATTTCCTTATTCCGCTTGGCGAACGGTGAGATGGGGTATGCGTCGAGGTCCTCAAGGTCCAGCGCATCGCGGAGCTCGAGGGGCAGGGTAAAGCTCGTTTGGGAGAGGGAGAGCGCGCCAATGACGGCTCCGCGGGACTGGAGATGTAGAAAGCGAAGCGAGTAAGCGGCGTGATATAAGCATTGGACAAAAGAGATGTACGCACGAAAGACCGTTTGCCAGACGCGTATTCCATGATCAGGCGCGGTATTGACAAGTGGTATGGTTGAATTCGCTGGAAGTGAGGGTCGCGGTAGGTGGTTTTGTGGTACAGGGCTTGGAACTCATCGACCGCGAGGAGGACCGGGAAACTAGGGGACAGAAGACCACCATCAGACAATGTCGTGGCACAAAGCCGGCAACATACCGCTTCTGGGCATCCAACGACCTCATGACAGCATCTAAAATTGCAGCAGCTTGCGGCAGCGCCCTTGCCTTGTCGGAGATGGTGTACTCAATAACCCTCTCAAGGGTGGTGCCTTTCGATATTGTCTGCTTCTCTAGAACCAGGTCGTCGGCCAGTTGCAGACTTGCTAGCGGTTCTCTGTTGACAGTCAGCATCCGCTGGAGGATCTGGAACGAATAGGCGGGCTGGAGGTATGTTTGGCTGCGAAGGTCGTAGATGTAAGACGTCGTCGAGTCTACCAGCCTGATTCCTGAAAAACTTTAGACGTTGATCCACCAACAGAGAAAGTGGGTCCGAATGAAACACACCTCGTGGAATATAGACGACGACCCATCCATCCTGTACACAGTGTTCAACAGCTTGAAGCATAAGGACACTCTTTCCAGTTCCAGCCCGGCCAGCTACAGGAATGTGTCAGTGACGTGGCAGGACGGGCAACACTCCTTGACGCACTTAAAACTACGCGGCTCCCTGAACTCGGCTGCCTCCTTGCTTTCTGCAGAAAGTCGACGGTCTGTTTTGTGATTTCTCGTACGACAGTGTAGGGCTTGGTGAGAATTTGATACTGACAAGAAAGCAATGGATATCTTGTAGCACTTGCACAACACCAAACTATACACACCTCGGAGTGCAACTTCCTCGGAAGCCCAAAAATACGTAGAGGATCGTTTTCGGGTGGTGTGATTTGCAAAATTTGACCGACAGACTCTGGGTCTCTGAGGGCGTGCTGCCCAAGATAATGAGCATCAAAAAGAAAGATGAGAAATGCTCTCGCTAAGAAAACTAACTGGCGTAAGCGTCGAGACCTCGAAATTTGCCATTGTTTTCTCGTCGAAGAAATCCTCAATTTTGCGGGACATAGGTAGAGGCTTGAATGGCTGGCATAACGAAATGGTTAGACACCATATGAATGACGAAAAGACGCAAGGCGTACCGGTAAACGCTTCCTCTGGCGTGACTTTTCCTCGCCCTTCCTGACCCATCGACCCGCTGCAATAAGGTCATGGCGTTCAGAAAGTGTTCAAAAACTAGTGTGCAGCACGCACATATAACTGGTGCTGTGGGTTGGGCCTTCTTGACAACCTTATCCGCCTTGTATCTTGGCGTTTCTATTGATGCATAGAAAGGCACCAGACCCGGGAGCACCGTTCTCTGGACTGAAGGCCCTGCCCTGGACGCGGCCGACAACAGTGACATGTTGGGCTAGATTGAAGAACGTTGAGGAGAACTTCTAGACACAAAGAGGTAAGAGTAGCGCACCCAATTGCTGTGAAAAGATTCAGCTAACACAACACGGCCAGAGAGCCGTTGAGGACAGTGACAAGGAGGGCTCCGTCGTCGTCAACAACAGGAAAAGACGAAAATGGTCACGTGTTTGGGAAAACGCGATTCGCGCCGAGTCCCGAGAGTCAAGCTCAGGTTTCGAACCGCGTCGAGCCTCGAAATAAAGAGCGAAAACTTGGGGATGCCTCTTATGTAATTGAAAAGTCGATTCTGTGGAAGAAAATAATAAAAATACGTTGTAATACAATTTCTTTGTTTGACAAGGATTGATGACATCGATGACCTCCAGCATCGAAGGTTACAGAGTCCCAGCCTGAATTGCGTCCTTCGCCTACCATTCTTCAACTAATTTTAATGCGCTGGAGTCATTATCTTTGTGATCTCTCTTCGACTATGAAAAGGAAGATATCAATAAGAAGTGCCATGCTAATTGCATTCAAGAAATCACTTACGCTTTGGTCCATCGATGCTATCGTCAGCAAGACCACGAAAGCAGAGATGGTCAAAATTGACGGCAGGAGGGCACACACAAACAAGGAGGAGGAAACGAGGGCTACAGCCGGTGTGACCGGCGGAGGTTCTATAATAGCCATAGACCTCATTCTTCGTGGACTTGACCTCCTCCTGCTGGATTTCGGGCGCTTCCAAGGTAGCAGGTCCGAGTCAATTGATGAGGCAATACCAGCGCTGCTCGTAGAGTGTCTTGAGCCCGGCCTGCGGGTTTTTCTAGCCGCTGAGGAGGCTAGGGAATGGGTGTGCTTGACCCAGTCGGAGACGCGACGTTGAGTTGCGACGTATTGGTGATAACCTGGTGGGTAGAGCTGAACTTCTGCCATAGAGGTAGTCGACGAGAGGTGTTGACTTTGACGAATTACGGTTTGCGAGGGGTTGTAATCGGACGAGGTCTGTTGCAGGCTCTTTTAAGCGCAGTATAAGCCGTGGTCACAAGGGAGGACAGCATCAACATTAGAGCACATAGATCACAAGAATTCAGTCAAGTATGAAGTTCTCGTTGCAGACGCGCGTTGAACGTTCGACACCCAGCGATAAGGTTCACCACTGCCGTTCACTGGGACGTTCAGCTGGCTCCTCGCACACCGCAGACAACTGGATGTCACATCGCTGCCAGTGTGAGAGAATTTCGAAACAAAGACGGTATAAGTTTCCGTGGCCGTGTTCGCCTCGCATGAACAACGCATTCGATAGCGTTCTACTTGCCGTTGCTAGAAGGACCTGAAGCAAGGCAGAGAGAGATGAGTGATGGGCGTGTTCAACATGCAGATTTGCACATGATGTGCCACACCAAGCAAACGTAATTCGTTTTACGTGAAAAAAAGTCTTGCCATTTTGGATTGGCTAACGTGTTCTCGTCTTTGACTTCCATCTTCCTGGTGAACCGCGACATGAAGCTGGACACTCTCGAGGCAAAACTTTGGCGATAACCTCTACGTGATTTCCTGCCTACATCCCATCCATTCACTCATCGAATAACTACTTATCCTATTCAAGCCCGAGTCTTCAACTTGTCAGAGTAAAGTTATGGGAAAATATTGCCGCTCATCGTTCACGATTCTGCTCGAACCCTGGAGATTCCCCGACGCTGGACCTTCTTTGGTGGGTCACTGCTGGTGTCGAGTTCTTGGCAGTGCTGCAAAGACGGCCTACGCACACCGCTCTCTCAACAAGCGAAATATTGAGACTTTTCGGTCCGAAATTTACATGTGGCTTGTAGTCAAAGGCCCCCTATGAATTCGCTTGGGCAAGTCCAAGAGTCATTCCGGTTTTCGATTAGTCCGATGATGGATCGTGTTTCTACTCCAAGCAGATCACTCGATTTACTGCTGTTTGCAATATTGTTGGCACTCGGGCGGTTTTGATCA
>NHYE01005254.1:0-18829 GCA_002938385.1 Gymnopilus dilepis | reverse complement strand
GAGGACAAATAAGCTGAAATGCATTTTAATGGTAAATGGAGCCAACAACTCGGGGTTTCAAAGGCATCCAGAGGAGTTATAAAAAGGTGGACACTGGCGTCCTTGCTTTTGGCGGGTGGGAACAAAATTGTAAACAAGAGCAAACATCATGGCTTCTTGCAGGCAATGCCCACCTCCAGATTCAGAGCCACTGACCTTGCACTGACCTGCGGTGACTGTAGCGAGTATACTGCTCGAGTGCATTCGAGTTGGATAATTTATCTTGTGGGCATTCTCCATTTGGGACTCGATCTCAATTATATTAGCTTACTTACTATCGCATGTGCTTGCTCTGCAACCAGCTCGAAAATGAGGCCCTTGAAGCAGCCGTAGGACGAATTCATTACACAGAAAGAATCGTGAAGTCATGATTCATGATGATTTACCATTATGAATACAGTGGTGGGGGATTGTCACTTATAACTCGCTAGGGCTGCGCACCGTGACCGTACTTACGGTCTACGGCTGCCGTATTACGGCCACCGACACCGTACCGTGGCTGCCTTGAGAGCTTCGAGCACGGTACGGTTACAGTACGGTTTCTGACCGTAAGCACCGTGAATTTATGGCGGGGTACGGCCGTATACGGTGTTACGGTGCTGGCATGGGTGTGAGGTGCAAAGTGGGGAAAACTTGTGTCAAAGATCATTTGCTTTCAAGATTTTTGATGCAGTTGTAAAGATTCGGAGGTTTGGGTGCACGATTTGCACGAAAGTATGCTCGATTAGTGCTCATACATGTACATTCTCGGTACCAATACTACTTTTTCACATGATCCGTACCTCGAAAGTAGGGGTAGCAAGCTTCATTTGGACATCATTCACTCGGAAAGTCGACGACTGTGTGTAAAATTGAGATTCTGATCTTTTTGCGCTTCACATAGCGAAGAATTTTTGTTGTACATACTATATGGACGCCGTATGCCCGTATACGGCCGTCTTCGGCCGTTTTGCCACCGTACCGTACCGTCAAGCCTGTCAAAATTTGCCCTAGGGTACGGCTACGGCGCTGCCGTAGCCGTAGAGGTGCCGACACCTTACGGCCGTATGCCGTTACGGTTCGGTGCGCAGCCCTATTTAAACTCGCTCCTCAGTTGGTTGCCGAAGATGTAGAGTAATGTATCTGGTACTATCATCCACACCTCCGAGCTTGTATCGCGGCAGGGATTAAGCAAAAAATCTTCAGTTACAATTGTGATACTAAAAATTTTCCGATGCAACTTACCGGTAAGGATGTAAGCTGTGTATTTGTAGGCGACAGATAAGGACTGGTAGTCGTTCGTTCATATAATGTAGGGGAAGACGCAGAGTCTCCGTCTGTTGACAATCCAGGTCTTGCAGTTCTTCCTCTCCTCGGAAATTTAATGGACGTGTAGCCTTTATTGTTCGAAGAGGCATGATTCTGAGATTGGTCGGTAGACAAAAAGCCAACGCTCTCAGAGGGGGATAAAGTATAAGGTTCAATTGAGTCCAGATTTCTCGGTGGGTCGGTGAGAGGTTTAGTTGCAAGAATCCGAGCACGACGCCAATATTGATAACAATTCAGCGAGCTTGAAAAAATAAAAAGCACGCCCAGGATAATTGTGCTTGCTAATAAGGGTATGGAAGGCCCTGATGTGCCGCCAACTCTGATGATGAAAGTATAGTAGCTTAGTATTGCAGGACTCAGCAGAACAGGACGGCGTACATTTTGCTTGGCGGAGTGAAATTTGGTTCGGTAGACAGATTTGAGGGACCTCCAGGCATCAGATAACTGGCGGGAATGAGGAAATTTTCGGGAGGTAAGTCCAAATTCAATACAAATACTTGACAAGACTTGCCTCCCGCCTAGAGATGGAGCCGAGTAGGTATTCGCGTAGTCAATCGCCAACTCTCCAGAAGGCGGGGAGGGAAGCTGTATATTCAAAGTGTGATTTCCCTTCCCTAGATTACCTGCCAGGAATAAGATCTGTTGAGAGCGATAGAATTGTTTGTTGGCACTGAAAGTCGCTGTGGGGCTGTCGTCGATTTCTACTAAGTACGAGCCTGTACTATCTGGACCAACTGGGCCATAAAGCATGATAGCATCTCCTAAAGGATGAAGGGAATTTAGTCTTCTTGAAATGGTAATTGAACGTCGGTACTTGCCCTGTATAAATGTCGAGAGCAACCATTGAGTGATTGACTCAGAAAGCTGAATGTCGCCTACCTCAAAGGTGAGAACGGCTTTCGCACCTCCAGTAGTGGTTGCTCTACAGTCAGAAATCTCAGTAGCGCATGATAAGTCATCATTGCAGAAGCCGTACCTCCCGGATCCGCCAGAAAATGTCCCTGGGTTACTAGGAGTTGTCCAGGCTGAGATAGGCATATATTGAAATGCTGGGTGACCAGCTGGAAATGTATTCACGACCAAATTTTCGTCAGCCTGCCCGATGCTTGTTTCCAAAGCAATCTGAAGATTCAAATCAACAAGATAGACGAAGTGTATTTTTTCTGTCGACTTACGTAGTCCACATCGAAGAATGTGGTTCCCAAATTCGTAATTGTCAGTTTATGGGTACCCAAATCCGTTGACGTCTCAAACAGTGTCTGGTTAAACAAAGCAGTATTCGACTGTCCATTGAAGGTGGGGTAGGAGGTTTCATCAAGCTGAACAGTGTAACTGCCGTGATTACTGCGTTTCGCCCCGAATACTCCTATGTAGGACCCGTAAAAATTGAAGCTCATTGAGGAGTCCAGTGACTGTGTCAATGTAAAGGTATTTTCAGTGTATCTATTTCAGAGGTGCGCAGTGTTGATTTATGTAAGTTTTATGAGCTGTTCTGGTAGAATAGAGAAGAAAATTTCTGCTCACTGATCCATCAAGTTATCTGTTTCTGAAGTACCAGCTCGCCACTCTCGTCCATACACCAATAACGGGGACGTATCTTCTATGACCGTGATAAAGGATGGCATATATAGCAGGCGTAATTCAAGGCAAGACTGGAACGAAGAGCGCAAAATTTATCTAGGCTCGACTAGAGGAGGGAGTGAAAATGATCGTCAAAACGGACAATCGCCTTTTTGTACCTTGAAAAGACTTGATCTTGATTCTGTGTTAGAGCGGGCTTGGTGGCACATTGAAGTATATTGGGATTGCAATGTTTGGTGTCTAAATACCATCGTCCCCATATCGATGAACAGTCTTAATAATGAAATCATGATGGCTAGAGAGGAGCCATCGATGGGGCCAACACACTGGCAGTGTAATCTTGGAGAGCAGAACTCTTGTCGTCACCAGGAGCGGTTGAGTTGCCAGCTGAGTCCAGCGCACATCGACAGGAGTGGTACAAAGACATGTACATTCCTACTAATTTACTCGTTTAGTGATCGAAGAATTAGGCTAAAGGATAGAGGGACAACAATTCATTGGGTTCCTTTTTCCCAGAGTGGAAACAGATGCGGCAAAGGAAGGTTCCTCAGGATCCAATTAATCGTGTTACGTGCAGATCAAGGGATTCGCTACCTGGAACTATAATTATTGGTGAGCAGTAGGCACACTCCAAGGATAATACGCAGACAGCTGATAGGGCGGGTTGACTAGACGATGCGGAACCATGTATATAATCGTAAAACAGAGATAGGCCAACAAAAGCGATCTCTTGGAACTTTTGTTCATGACGGGTATGAAGGCGGAGGTGGCGCATTAGAGCCTGTTGCTTGTTGTCCTGATGGGCGTTGAAGAACTACAAAATATCTGGCGCCGTCCTCCGCACCACCCCTTGGTGTTGAACCCTTACAGGATCACGAGGTTTTTGGCGTGAAAACATTAGCTGACGATTTTTGCATGAGATCCACTTTCGAACATGACTTACAGAAGCCGCAGAATCTGGTGTCATTGACGTATTGCCTGGAGTGTCAGCTTGCTGTCTAGATAATAAAGGAGAGGATTGATGGTTTGTGGACGGAATAGGTTGCCTGCTTCCTCGAGGCAAAGCCTGCATACGGCTCAGCCTGGGAGTGCTCGGACGTTTGGATAGGGGTAAAAATTGCCGATTTTGAGGCCCCCCTGCAGCTGACGATCCCGTCGCAGAAGCGGGTAGAATGAAAGGCTCTACACCTTCCAGAGTTCTTGATGCGTTTTTGCAGGATGTTGACCTGATTGACCAACCATGCGCACGAGACCCGAATACGTAGCCAAATACACATGTCGAGATCAGGATCACTCCCAACATGCTTATGCCAGCTATCAACGCTATCGAAAGCGTTGAGAGGCCTCGAAGCCTGACGACAAAGGTACAGTAACGTCACTTTGGAGAGTAAGCCTGATGAAAGAGAAAATCGCACATTTTCATTGGTGACGAGTGGGCGCCAGTGATGACATAGCTATATCGCGAACATAAGTCCCTGAGGAGATGAATTGGCTACAGAGGGACTGACCTTCCTCCCAAAGACGGCGCCGTGTAAGCATTGGCATAGTCGATTGCCAACTCTCCGGTGGCTGGCGAAGGCAGCTTTAAGTGCAGAGTATGGCTGCCCGTTCCCAATTCACTGATCAGGAACAAGATTTGTTGGGAACGATAAAATTTATTATTGGCATTGAAGACGGACGAAGGACCTTCGTCGATTTGGACGGAGAAAGCCTGCGTACTATTTGGACCCACTGGACCATAAATAGCAATAGTGTCTCCTAGATAAGGTGAGTCTCGCTCGGACATGGTTCTAGCCTCTAGTTTATCACGACTCGCCCTGAATATAGGCGGTTGTAAGTATGGTGAAATAGTCGAAGCAAGCTGAATTTTGCATACTTCAAAAGTAAGAATAGCCTCAGCACCCCCCTGAGTAGTCGCCCTTGTTTAAGAGACCTTAGCTAAGTATGATCAAGAGGTTATGCACAGCGTACCGTCCAGAACCACCAGAAAATGTTCCCGGGTTACTAGGAGTTGTCCAAGCTGAAGCAGGCAAATACTGGAACGCAGGGTGACCAGCTTGATATGTATTCACGATCAGGTCTTCGTCGTCTTGGCCGACAATAGTCGCAAATGCGACCTAGGTGGAAACTGAGTAGAGGATTCGAAATCTCTTGCACGGCCTTACGTAGTCGATGTCTAGATACGCCGTCCCTTGGTTTGTCACCGTCAAATCGTGATTGCCCTGATGCGTTGAAATCTCGAACAGCGTCTGGTTGAACGAGGATACATTGGACTGTCCATTGAAGACTGGGAAAGTGTTCAGGTCGAGTTGGGCGGTATAATTGCCGTGATTAGGGCGCTTCGCCCCGAATACGCCTATGTACGACCCATGAAAATGAAACTTCATTGACGAACCAGCCGACTGAGTCAGCATGAATGTATTTTCGGTGTATCTGATGCACATGAAGATGGTTTCATGATCGTGGTCAACATGATAGGCTTGGAATAGATAAACCTTGCTCACTGGTCCAGGGAAGAATCTCCCGAAGTACCTGGTCGCCAATTTTTATCGTATTGCATTAGTGGCGAAGTGTCTTCCACAACAGTGATAAAAGAGGGCATAGAAGTGAAAACTTGTGTACAATGGTCAATATGAATATTCCTGAGCAGATTTCAAATCAAGACGAAGAATAAAAATACCGCCTCACGAGCTTGACTATTCACCTTTATAGCTACCTTTGGCAAATTCAGATCTCGATCCAGGGAGGGGGCGGTTCAGGGAAGAATAGAAATGCTCAAATTTATGACGTGCGGTGATGGTGTCCATTTGGTTTTGCATAAGTGACACAGTACGAGTTCTCTGGTTCATGAAGGTGAGGCACTTGAAGAAAGCATCAGCACGGGGTAAGCAGATCAAATCCAGAAGGGCAAACGGACCACGTAAAGGATGAAAAAGTATTCTCCTGCCCCTCACTACAGTGGAGATCGCTGATGCGGTGCACTCACCAACTACGCTGGTGTTGTCCTTGAGAGAAAATCCGTGGTCCGAAAATGCATTGCGATCAGAGAGAGTAACCTTCGGTGAATTGAAAAGAAGGCCGATGATCCATGGCAGCACCATCATCAAGCGCCCAAGCGTCCCAATGGACTGATATCGAGGATGGGGCTCACCTCAACTTCCCTTGTAGACGGACCAAATGCCATGGTGAGACGTATGCTCAGGATATGGTTGCGTAGAGACAGTGAGGTCCAAACCAAGCCTTCCTAATCGGACACGTTTCTTCGCTAAAGATCATCAACCTCCGGAAAGACCGCCCTACACCAGCATGGCAGGGTACGAGTTGTCCAGTGTAATAAAGTTGGAGCAACTTCAGAGGCCAAGAAGTTGCAGTGATCATGAACAGAGTGAACTCGTCGCAGCTGCCGTCGTCAGAGGGTACTCAAAGCATGGACACAAACTGGTCCTGCAGACCGTCAGACTATGTAGATCACGATGACCTTGTTTCGGAATCGTCTCAATGTTGTTGTCCGGATTGTTGATGATGTTCTCGGGTCCAATCACAACTCCATGCTGACAGCTGAGTATCGCATAGAACTTGCAGTGCCCTGGGTATGGAACGCGCATCTTGGCTTATAGCTATGTCGCTGAGTCGGAGGTCTGCCTCAGGATGAGGTTCAAGATTAAAATAGGAATTTTGCCGAACTTTGCAAGGCTGGGAAAATCTTAGCAGCGATTGCCGGACCGTCTGCGGTATGTAATCAATGACAAGATAATTTCTCACTTTCAATCTTGCCAGCGACCTCCCCATTCTCTTCCTCGGTTCCCCCGATTTCACGACGTATCTGTCGTGTATGAGCTCTCTTTTACGTTCGTGAAGGCATCGTTCGCTGGACAGACATTCAGAAGCCGGCATTTTGGTGGTTTGGTCGTAACCATCGACCGGTGACCACAGACCATCGAACAACTCGTGACTTTTGATGACAACCTTCACGACGTACGCGGACTCGATGCAGGGGGCCACCACGATGACTACGACGGCAGAGGCAAACCAGAGTGCTAGCAATGCAGCTGCTGGAGGCAGTAATGAAGCCTCGTCTTCGAATGGCGCGGATGATGATGCTGGCAAGAAAAAGAAGACGGCGAAGAGGAGGAAGGTCAATCATGCCTGTTTGTATTGTCGCAGGAGCCATATGACATGCGATGAGGGGAGACCTTGTCAGCGTTGGTTAGTTGTCTGTTTTTATGTTAAATGACTTTTGACTGACTCACTTCGTTTTGTTTTTCATCTCCGATCTCTGCTTTTTTCGAACTTTGCGTCGTGCAATCAATATCCATGTATTCATCTGTTATGTCTCGACATCTATAGTATCAAGCGCGAAATTGGCCACCTGTGTCATGACGAGCGACGACCGAAAGTGGCGGACAAACCATCTACACCAACGACTGCAGGGCCTTCAAGTCAAGTGCCAGGTATAGACCTGACCAGAACCTATGCTCCAGGCATGTCCGCTCCTAATAACACATTCGCACGTCCTGACCGTGTTTTCCTCCATTTTCCGGATCCGCAGTACCCGTTTATCAGGGTCAACCAGCCCAGCCTACTGCTGCCTGGCCCATGTCAGTCCCTTCATACATGTACTCCCCAGAAACGTTCGGAAATGAGTTCTCAGGGCTCACGTATGTTTCGTCAATTACACCCTCTTGACACCGTCAAGCTCACGCCTTCACTCGTTGTCTTTGATCTAGCGACTTCCTTGAAACCCTGGATGACGGCACCTTCTTCTCTCCGCCAGCTACCATAGCGCCATCCCTCGTCTCCTCCGCCTCATTCTCCTCTGCCCTCAACGCCCCACAATCAACAAACAACACCTCACCTACAGCCGCCGCACCAATGTCCGCCAGCCAGATCCAAACCGCCGTGTACCCGACCACCTCAACCATCACAGCCACAGGCGTACCAATGGCTTCAACGGGCATTACGATCACCACCACCAGCACCTCGCCAGAGACGATCCTGCCGTCTGCGACCAAGACTGAGAAGTTCCTGCTGACGGCCGCTGACCAGGAGTCGGGTTCGAGGGATGAGAGGCTGAATAGGGTCATTAGGAGTAAATATGAGGCAGGGCTTCTGAAGCCTTATAACTATGTGAAGGGGTATGCTAGGCTGTCGCGGTGGATGGACCGAAAGTGAGTGCTCTGACCGCCATCTTCGGTTGGCGGTGTTATGCTGATTGCTGACGATGCGGGTCGCAGTGTATCGCAGGAGTCTAAGCAGCAGATTCTGCAGCCCTTGTCGGTATTACGACCGAAGTTTAGGGTAAACACCTTCTTTCCACTACTAGAAACCCTAGCTGACCTCGCCTGTTCTTTCGCTCAGGCTGTTGCTCAATCTCTGCGCGACCTCGTACGTTCTGCACTCCCTCCTTGTTCTTGTAAACTCCGCTCTAACACCCTTGCCTGCAGGACCTCGTATTCATAGAAGAAGCCTTTGAGCGACTGCTGCTCGACTACGACCGCGTCTTCTCCGCCATGGGCGTCCCTGCTTGCTTGTGGAGGCGGACAGGGGAGATATACAAGGGGAACAGGGAGTTCTCTGAGCTGGTCGGTGTTGATGGGTATATGTTGCGCGATGTGGGTTTCCTTAGCTTTGGCTTTTGAGATGGACGAGAAAGACTGATTTGGGATGTGCTCTGTAGGGCCGATTATGCATCTACGAGCTGATGGCGGAGGAGTCTGCTGTCAATTACTGGGAGGTACGTTTTGAACTATATATGATGCTTTCTTTCCCTAATGTCTTTCTGCGCAGAAATACGGACACGTGGCCTTCGACTCCAGTCAAAAAGCTGTCCTAACCTCCTGCGTGCTGCGCTACAAACCTGTACTGAATCTAGGAGGCGGTGCCTCGAGTCCCATACTCACCAAAGCTACGTTGTCAGGTCAGCTCTATCCTCGACCCATCCATACCACTTTGACTGACGAAGCCTCTGTTGCGACAGGGAGCGTGTCGACAGCCAGCACAAATGGTCCCTCGGCACAAGTACAAGCTGCTGCACAGACTACAACGAACGGCGATATTGTGAAAGAGGAAGAGGAGGAAACTGATCAACTGATGGAGGAGGGGTTCATCAATTGCTGTTTCTCGTTTACGATACGCAGAGACAAGTGGGGTATCCCGACTATGATTGTCGGAAATTTCATCAGGTGTTGAGATGGGGTGTCATGTTATGGAAGTCATATAGGCCTTGTATCGTCATGGTTTGTAAAAGCATTTGCGACAAAGTGCTGCTTTTCTTTTCGCTTTTCACGTACTCTTTGCTGTCGATATGCTGTACTGATGCATTGTTATACGATACTTAGAGGATGGGGTGGTCGTGGCAGAGTTCTGACCTTTTTTACTTACATCTCTGAATCTAATAGCGACCGTTTTACCAGCTTGTATCACTACGAAAAACTATTTGACTCGTTTGGGAATCAGACGCGTTGCGAGTCACATCAGCGACACGTCGTCATTTTCTCATCACATGACTGTAGCACGCGTGGCTGATCATCAAATTTGGCGAAAAACCATTTTCGAACCTGTACAGCCTCCGATGGCCCCTAACGATCATGAACGGCGTGGCGGTTGACAATGTCACGATCGCTCATCTTGACACTGACAGCTTTCTTCTTCACCATCTACTTGGATATCCCAAGATAATCGAGGCTTAGGTGCTGCGGATCATCAGAGCAACGACGACGGCGACCCGATCTTTCATCGTTGGCAACGAGCGTGCTGGTGAGTGCTCCACTTGACCTCACCGTCGTCCACGCGGCCTGGAGCTCTGAGCTTTTTGCCTTTAGACCATCACAGACGACGAACAATCCTCACAGATGCCATCTCAGCATAGCCCTTCCCTCTGGGCTCAGAAAGAGACCAAGAGGCTCGCCAGGATGTCGGCAGGATTCGTCAAAGATGCGTTGCCTACCCCGGTTGCGAAGATTATCGACCCAGACCACGACATCGAAGGCGCGCTCATGGGGCCTGCTCTGGGTGACCACCCACCGGTAGTCTCGGACATTGACATTCCTGAGGCGGTGAAGAAGGGAACGTTGATGACCAAGATATCAGACAGGAGCCAGAAGCAGAAGAGGGTCTCGTTTAGGATCGATCCCGATGAAGGAAAGATTTTCTACAAGTCTTCGAAGGATGGAGTCGGTACGTCTTCGCGACTTCTGCAATATACTGCTGAACTTTACCCCGCTTTTCCTCAGTTCCTATTGAGTCTATCAAAGAAATTCGAACAGGGCCCAATGCCAAATATTATCGCGAACAATTCAAGCTTTCGCCAACGCTCGACCCGCGGTGGATCACATTAATATACATCATCGACGGAATGTATAAAGCTCTGCACATCGTAGCTGACTCCAAGGAAGACTTCGACTCGTGGCTCGGCGCGCTCCAGA
The DNA here is from genome assembly GCA_002938385.1 of Gymnopilus dilepis. NCBI lineage: Eukaryota > Fungi > Basidiomycota > Agaricomycetes > Agaricales > Galerinaceae > Gymnopilus > Gymnopilus dilepis. The sequence goes on along the minus strand of NHYE01005254.1, from coordinate 8,477 downwards.
AGCTATATTCTATCCGCCTGGGGTTAATGACCGGCCTGGGGAATGTCGACCCGAAAGTGAAGGAAACGATATGGGAGCGTCAATATTGGAAGGGCGCCGACGAGCAGGCGGATCAGGTGCTACAGTTTGAAGAGGTGGAGAGGTTGTGTAAGAAGTTGAACGTCAATCTTGGCAGGGAGGAAATTCAGAAGATTTTCAAGGTTCGCTGGTATACGTTTTCTAGGAGAATCGCCCTCATCGACCTATGTTTTCAGGACATCGATACCCAGAACCAAGGACACTTGGACTTCGCCCAATTTCAACAATTCACAAAGATTCTGAAGCGCCGTCCCGATCTCGAAGGCATCTACGCTAAGCTAGCTTCGTCGAATGGAGGGAAATTCGACTTGCCAGTGTTCGTCAAATTCATGAAGGAATACCAGAAGGTTTGTCAATTTTTCCCTGGCGAAATCAGATGTTCAGAAGGACGCTTTTGCAGACCAAGCTGGATGACGTTGAGCTGACCATCCTGTTCACCAAATACGCGGGTCATTCCTCGACATCCCCCACCCCAAACGAGCCAGACGATGTCATGACCCTCGACGGCTTTTCCACCTTCCTGTCCTCCGCCGATAATCCGCCATTTTCAGAACAGAACAAAGGCGTGTGGCAGGACATGACCCAGCCAATATCTGACTATTTCATCTCGACCTCTCATAACACTTACCTCGTTGGGCACCAGCTCATTGGCGTGAGCACTATTGAAGGGTACATTCGCGCATTGCTGCATAGCTGTCGAAGCGTCGAATGTCAGTCTTGCCAGTTCCTTCTTCCAAACTTAAGCTAATAATTTCTGTTTGATTAATCGATAGTGGATATCTATGATGGCGAGACGGAGCCGATGATATACCACGGCAAGACACTCACGTCCAAAGTCTCTCTGCGAGATATTTGCCACGCCATTGCCAAGTATGGCTTTGCGACCTCGCCTTACCCCGTTCTTATCTCTGCGGAAGTACACTGCGGCGTTGAACAGCAGGATAAGATGGTCGATATCATGGTTGACGTCTTTGGAGACAATATTGTTCAAGCACCGGTTGACGATCGTCCGATTATCCAGAAGCTGCCGAGTGTGGAAGAGCTCAAGGGCAAAATTCTGTTGAAGGTTTGTTCTGATTCTTCCTTCACAAAACGCTGACCGACGTGTCGTACCTTGCAGGCAAAGAACCTGTATGTTGTGGAACAGATAAAGGCCGTCCAGGAAGCGCGAAAGGCCGAGAAGGACAAAGACAAAGATACCTCGCCTCCCAAGCCTGCCGTGCTTGAAGCAGAGACGCCTTCTCCAACCTCTTCTGATGACGAAGCCGAAATCCTGATCAAGGAAACAGTGAACGACATCAAGGAAGGTCTGGCAGATTTCAAAGATAAGTGGAAGAAGCTGCGTGGCAAATCGCCCACGCCTTCAAGTTCCAGGTCGAGCTCGAGTCAGGAGAAAGACAAGAAGAAGAAAGCGAAAATGTCCCTCCGCCTTGCCTCCCTCCTCGTCTACACAGTCGGCGTCAAATGTCGGGGCATCTCTTCCTCAGTCACCTACGCGCCTGAGCACATATTTTCGTTGTCTGAAAACTCCGTCAATAAGATCCTGAAGGTCGACGGGCCAGGTGGTATGAAAGACTTGGTGAAGCACACGCATGGGCATTTGGTCAGAATCTATCCCAAAGGGACGAGGGTAAATTCCAGCAACTACGAGCCGCACCGTTATTGGGCGGCGGGTTGTCAGCTTGTGGCTATCAATTGGCAAACGTTTGGTCTGTCCCGAGCTCGCCGTCTCTAAGTGTATCGACGGAATCAACTGATTTTTTGCTGAATAGACCTTGGTTACATGATGAATCAGGCCATGTTTCAACGCAATGGCCGGTCGGGCTATGTTTTGAAACCTGAAGCGCTTAGGTGTCCCGAGAAGGATCTGCTCTCAAAGTATACCAAACATTTCTTGGACATCACGGTATGACCTTGAACTCTAAAGCGCTGACTTGTCATCCTGACTCCACCTTCGTGAAGATAATTTCTGCTTAACAGCTACCCAAATACCGCAACTCAGACGATGATCATGACAACGTGGACCCCTTCGTGGAAGTGTCCCTCCATATACCAGACTGGTCTAAGTCGCCTTTCCTTCCTGAGTCTGCTATGTCGTCGCCAACCGCCAAGTATTCACCGCCCTCCGATGCATCGCTCACAAGTGTATCGTCTGCGCGCACAGTCACATTCCGCACTCCAGTGGTGAAAAATAATGGCTTCAACCCCGTCTGGCAGGAAGAGCTGTGCCTGCCTTTCGATTGCGTCGGTGATATGCGGGAACTGATTTTTGTTGAATTCGTAGTCCGGCAGGAAGGAAAGAACGGGGAGCATGGCCATAGTGGTGGCGAGCCACTCGGGATGTACTGCGTTCCTTTGGGGTGTTTAGACCAAGGTTCGTTCCAGTCCTTCTCTTCACGCCCTTTCAGACAAGCTCTCAGCGCTGAAGCTTCCCTTCCTTTCTTTCCTTCTGACTTCCTTTACTGTCAAATGATGATTTTATTCGGCTTCTTACTGACGCTGCGTTGCGATGTGATCCCTAGGTTTCCGGCATCTCCCTCTGCACGATGCACAGCTCACGCAGCACCTCTTCTCGACACTCTTTGTTCAAGTCAATATTCGAGACATGCACTGAATATTTTCACTAACGCCGCTTTCGAGGTTGGTCTCATGAGTTCCTTTTGCATATGATATCGACGCCCTCTAGCACCTCGTCTCACGAGCGTGCATTTAGGCGACCCATAGCCCAGGCGAACCGTGGTCACCGGTTACCTTCCAATGACCGTAAGGCTAGACTTTCTACCCACCATTTCCCCAGTTAGCAATGCATGACCTTAATAACTCGACTTCGCGTACCTAATGCTTCCTTTCATTTCTGTGAATTTGGGTTTTAGCCGAGGAGGAATTCATTCAGTGTCGGTCTTCACACGTTTCGTCCAACGTAACCTAAAGCTTAATATCACTCGTGCTCCACGTTCTAAGCGTCGTTCGAGAGAAAGTGACCACGGAAGACGTCATTTCCTGCAAGTCAAGCCGTTTAGATGTGGAGAACATTGTGTGCGGACGCTCCTACTGTCTATTCCGATTCCTCTTTGGTCCCTGTCCTCGGATGAAGATGCCCTATCAACCGACATTCTAAGGAGACATCCTATCAGTTATGCTGTCATGCAGGGTCCTCAGTCTCTTGTCCACATAGTACGCCATAGAATAATTCAATAGGATCAACGCTTTCTACCCTTACCCACCTTTACCTAACCTCGTGTACGCTCTCAAACGTCGTCACGAGTCTCGGTGATCATGATGTCCCTGGATGGCTCGTCTCTAACGCCAACTTCTTGGAGGAGCCGGCGGTAAATTTTCGAGCTCAGCTGGTGCAAAGAGGTCATTTGCCTGGATTTTTTTGACATGCCTTTGAGCAGGAGGCGAAAAAAAGAATTGTGATAAGCATGATCCGAAGAGCAACTTCACGAGCACAACCTGCGGTGTGGGCTCAGGGCAAAGTTTCGAGCCAAAAACTGCCGAAAAGCATGCTGAAAGGATATTTTGCCACTGCAGCTCATACAGGGAAGCGACGAAAGTTTTCAATTCTTATCGAGGGTGTGATCCAGCCAATTGGCGACTTCGGCTGATGCGCAAATTTCGTTGCCCCAAATATGACAGGTGTGTCCTACACGACGAAACGCTAATCCCGAAACGGCAAAAATTATACGTACACAGGGACCACGTTATGTAACGGTCTGTGGGTTCACTTCTTCTCTTTCGACATCCGTCTACTTTGCCATTTTTACCCCGCACCAATCTGAATCCCTCGTAGTCCTCGATTCCTCGCTCGAGCCCTTCTTATATACAGTGTATACGAATTGCCTCGTTCTTTCTGGTATCATCCATTACGCTCTAATCGTCACTACCTCGTCTCGACAGGCAAGTCATAATCTCAAAGTTCTCCTGCATATTACTCACTTGCGAGTCAAACAGAACGTAGGCAACTTATGTTACATGTCCACGAAATCAAGCACAGCTAACCTCTTTTCATCACAGTATCATGTCGTACGATGCTGCGTTTCATGGTGTACCCGGCAACCATTCTGTGACACCGTCGAGCATGAGTACTTCGACGGCTTGGGCCCACGAGGCTAGATACCCCTCCAAAGACCTCCCAGCTCCCGACACCTTTTCCACCACTCAACACTACTCATCACCAACCGACAATTCTCAAGGATTCAGCATTTCTCAAGCTTATACCGAATATTCTCACTATTCGGCAAAGGTACGCATCTTGACACTTCATGTCAAGCCACGTTTAACGCCTTCCAGAGCTCAGAGGCGTACGTCAACGGCGCACATGGAACACCGTATCATTATGGCACAACGTGGGATAGCGCGACTCTGCGAGAGCGCTATGAAGCTTCTTCCTGGGTGACGACATCATCAGGCGAGTGGACCGCCACTGCCAGCAAAGTTCAAGAAGAATCACCATCTACAACACATCTCAACTATGACTATTCAGCACCAGGATCGCAGCTGTCCTCTGTGACTGTCGAGCAGGGGCAGTCATATACTTATCCTCCTGAACGTCCACAAGAGATCCAGGAAGCCTTACAGGTGAGTCGGACGACTACGCGGATACTTCGGGATTAAAATTTTCATGCGCAGGCACCGCCCATCCTTGTCCCCTCTCAAGCACCTAAGTTGCATCCCACTCCTCCACTGATGGTGCCATCTATGGTAGACCCTATCGTCCCCATCTCGCTATGGGCAGAAGCAGTAAGATATCGCTCCTACCTTTTATCGGCTTCATGATCAAAATTTCCCGCAGCACGTCCCCGTCCCGCCAGAGAAGCGGTCTTCGTATTCCGAGCTCATGCCCAACGTTATATACCTTCAAAGACTCAGAGAGGAAGAGGTAGCTCGGGCCAGGGAGCTGGCAGAAAAATCCCGCATGCCCCCTGTAGTCATCAGTCCAAAGCCATCTCGCAAGACGGCGCCCACCGCTGACGCGATCAGCGCTGATATCACGGACAGGTCGGCGCCCGCATCTACCCCGGCAAAGAAGAGGAAGAAAAGTAAGTACGTAGCCCGGTTCTCGCTGTTGCCGTCGTTGACGTTATTGTCGTCATCCAGCGTCCAGCGGAAAAGGCGCTGAGGTGACTCGGTCCGATTCACCTAAGGAGGCTGCAAAGCGGTCAAGCGCCTCTAAGGGAAAGAAGACTCTGAAGGAATTAAGAAAACCAAGCCTCGCCTGTACCTTCTGTCGAGAGCGCAAGATTTCATGTGGGCGCCCGCCTCCTGGTAGCCCGGACCCTACTTGCAAGTAAGCTTTTATCAGTTCATTGTTTGTGTAGAAAGCTGATGGATGTCTGGTAGCCAATGCGCTCGGCGGTCGTTCAAGTGCACCTATGTTACGGAGCATAATGGAAAGCCCCTCGCACCCCAACAGCAGTAAAAACTCTCTGGTATCTCTATTGGTCATCTGTCTTTTGTTATCTTCCATGTTTCTCAGCCTCGTTTCGTTTCTTGCCATGCTTTCTTGTTGTTTTATTGCTTTCGTCGCATGCTTTGACCTGCTTTCCGGGTACCTCTCACTTCCTCTCTTATGTTGACATCTCATATAGTTGAACATTTCCTAATCATGTCGAGTACTAAACTTCTTAATACCATACAGGGTTCATAAATTTATAATGGGTAAACTGAATCGCATGCATATCAAGGACGCAACCTTGAACTGTGCTGAGGAACTGAGAGGCTTCAGTCCATGACGATATTCTCCGTTAAAAAAAGAAATCTTGACCAAGCAGGTCGCTTCAAATTGAGAGTAGAAGACCAGTGATGGACACGAAAGGTCTCAGATCGTCCTCCGAAAGCCAGAGAATTCGTGGTACAGATTGATAAGGGCAAGGTTGAGCCTCATATAAAAAACCGCATAGACAACCGAGCAAAAAATGAGACTCGCTCATTGCTTTCAGAGAATCTAGAAACCTTGCAACTTGAGCTTGAAAGGGTGGTTGTCAGGACTGCAGGATGTGAGACCGTCCACCTCAAAGCAAGTAGCAAACTTACGCTATGGTACTATTGGTTGACGACAAGCCTGTTGAGGTAGAGAGCGTTGCAAGTAGACTAACCGCCACACATCCTGAAATAGTTTTAAGCTCTTCATGCCAAGCGGCGCTGCGGGTAATACGAAACGGAAAATAGCTAGCTTCAGCAGAGATGAACAAGGTCAAATGATTCTATTAGTTGCTCGTCGACCGAGGATGCAAAGGCACAAGTGTAGAGGCGGTGGAACCGCGCCAGCAATCCGATCTAAGGCTCCGCCATGAACGAGTAGAGTGTGGCGTCATGCTATCTCCTGGCTCGCTACCCAACCTGACGTCGCCACCTGCTTCTCTCTCCAATGCGCCGATAGTCCTCTGAGAATGGGCATTCATTGATCCTCGGTTTGTGGTGCCTTGTCCTTCTTTTCGGTAAACTCCTTTGCCCACTGAGAGAAGAACCAGACATTAGCTGACAAAACCGTCTGGAAGTGGAGGTGACGCACCAGCATGGAGGGTATAGGTCTATTGGGTTGTACTGTGCGTCTCTGGAAAGAATCGGTGTTAGTAGCAGTCAAGCAAAAGGAAAGAAGAGCGGGTGGCTGAAGCTGTGCGCGTTGTCGAGCGACGAGAAAAGGCATTGGAAAATCCACACGGAACTATGCCACGGTCCAGCACCTCCATCCTTCCTCCATCCAGAAACAATATCGCCTCTCTCTTAGAGCTACCTCCTCACGAAACCCATCAACCGTCCAACATCCTCACAGCCTCCCAACCACCGTGACGAAACAGTAGGACCAGGTACGAACCTCGAGATTTGCACTGATGTTCCAAACGAAGTAGGTGACAGCAAGGATGCCACTGAATGCTACCGCCGTATTGGTAGCCCAGTTTGAGGGTCGTGTCCACCATCCACCTAAAAAATTGTCGACAAGGAGAAGAGACGAAGCCTTTGTTAGAAATTCGGTGGCATGGGTGATAAAATGATGGGAGGCGTACCCGCCGGCGAGTACACGTATTTCGGGTAGGGATAGCGCGCTCCTCCGCCCTGAAATACAAATTCATCATGTTATCGCGCACCAGGAAGTGTATAGCATAGGTACAGACCATGATGGAATAAGGAGTTTGAGTTCTGTGAGGGCACAGCAGGCAACGGACACCGGAGGCTTGAGAGTCATTCCCGGGTTAGGGTTAAGAACCATCCATCACGTGAGTGATGTTCGAACCTCGGAGGTGCAGTTTCGCAATTCGAATTGTCAATGTTATTTCAGGCATTCCTCTTCTTTCTCGTCGTTACGCGAGTCTCTTGTAAGCACAACTCCAATACGACCCAGGTCGGGAGATAACTTCTCAGGAATAAACCAACTTATTCGTTATTACCTTCAAGTATCTTTCACCTTCGTTTTCCGATAGCCGTGGTTTCTACGTGGTTTGTTCCTCTGATTGGACATCCTTGGACAATCTGAAGTACTAGGCCGCCACAAAAGCGATAGTTGCCCTCCATACGGCCTTGGTTAAAGCACATCTGACGTCCCTTCAAGGCATCCCCGGTCACAAATTTCCTGATCTTTGCATATCTGCCTCCATCGACCTTCCTACTTCGCACCATACGACTGCCATACTGAAGGGCTTCCAATGCCACGCAAATCTTCATGACTAAAGTCGCGCGAGGTTCTTCGAGGAAATTTTGTATATTTATCGCCTCTATGTTGCTCTAGGTGAGTGATCACCGAACATGTAAGATTCCCTCCTAATTGATTTCCCGACTACATACAATTTGGAGCACAGTCGGCTGTTCCGAGTCCTGGTCAATACTCTATCCCAGTAGTCCACACGGTAACTAGCCACAATGTTATCAGCACCTATTTATCAACACCTACAATATCGTGCGCCGTTCCAATTATTACAAAGGCATGGCTAATTTCATTGCTCAGAACGTTACTCAAGCTGCATGCAAAGAAGACCGACTCCAGCGAGAGAGACCAATGCCTGCTGGAGCAAGGAAAGGACATCTCATAAAAGTGTAGAAGACGAACAATAGGTATCAGCCATAAATTAAGACTCGGATTTGGGGGGTGCATGATTCCTTCACACTACGGAATCTCAAGTTACTGATTTCCGATAGATAAACGTCATTGAATCGAGCATGCCGACCTCCGCTCACGCTGGTTAGAAAGCATTGAATATGATCTAGTGCTTCCGTGAACCACGTCTCAGGCAGTTCTCGCAAATATATGGAAGTGAGGAACAAAAGTGTGATCACAGGTAAAAGGTGAAAGTAGAACTTCAAAATGACGTCACGAAGTTGCCGACGATTAAGTCCCTACAATTGCCTAAGTTCAAGCCCGGCAGTAAATTCACTAAATTCCGGCAGCCTCGCGTATCACGTCG
>NHYE01005253.1:0-18791 GCA_002938385.1 Gymnopilus dilepis | reverse complement strand
GTTGCATGTGATAGCACTCAAACCAGCTCAAGAATTGCGTACGAGTCGACGACCTCCTCTGACAAACCCACTTTGTCATACAGCACTGCAATGCCTCAAATTCGCCGGTAGCTGCTTAGGACAGGGACCCGCGGATGAACGCGGATCCTATGGCCGTGCTAGTCGGTCAGCCCGCTAGTGTAATAACAACGAAGGAGTCTCGAGTATGGTCGCGGCTTTGTCGAAGCCTCTACGCGTAAATCTTTGTACAAAGATTGACTAGGTAAAGGTGGTCACTGCAGGGGAATGTCTTTGTTTACGCCTGCGGTCAGACGGCCGTGGTGTGCAATCAAAACTGAATACACGTCTTTGAGCAGCGCTTTGCAACGACAGGAAATGCATACCTTAGAAAAGAAATGCTTCGCCACAATTTCTACGCGTTTTCGGTCAAATAGACGCGTGTCGTCATACTTTTTGCTATAAGAACACCACAACTGTTCGCCTCCATGACATCCGCTCATATAGACAGGTTCACTGCGTGGAAGGAAGAACGTAAAATACCTCCCCACCCAGCACGCGTCGCAGGTGAGAGGGCATCTCCTCCCCGACATTCCGCCCATGCGACCAGAATACCGTTACCTCTGTACGTCAACGATGAGGCCAGCAGGTCAGAAAATCAGAGCAGAGATCCGACCTAAATATCCTGCTCAAGCCTGCGTGATTATCAGAACTTCCAGATGAGTTCATTTAACAAGACAGGATTACGGCTGCTCACATCGAGGATAGCCTCTCCGCACTGCACATTTCATCGATGCTGGGAATGAGAAGCATGGCGTGGAATTAGAGAGCGTGATGTTTCCATTGATGCTGCGAGCAGTCGCGTTCCCTGTCTTCTTGAATTTATTTGAGCCCCCACAGTTCGATCCGCAAATCCTCCTTGGGGTATTTCACGACAATGGGCGCTGTACATAGGCGACAGTAAGCGTCATACAACCGACACAACCAAGCAAGACCTTACCAAGCTCCTATTACAATGCGGTGTGCACTGCATTTGCAGATCCTCGGCTCTCGGTGGTATAGGCTCCGATCAAGCGTTTCTTTCTCCTTGTCAAGTTCCTATCCGAACTGGTCCAACAAGCAGACAGACAGAGGTTTGCTGATGTTGGATCAACATCAAAACAGAACGCGTCCAGTTGGTGCTATTTAAATCGCGTCGCGGTATTGGCAGACAGCATCAAGCAGAAGTCTTTCTTTCTTACTGAGGGCCCAGCTGGAGTGATAGATGATTCGTGTCAAGAAATGATGCGTCGTTCCGAGCGTGAAGGAGGTCGTGTGGTGCTATCTATATATCCAGTGCCGCAAATCTGGTGCAGGCAGAGGAGCTGGAGAAACTCACCTTGCAACACCGCGCCGTCCAGACCAGAGTTGCGAGGACGGTTGCCCTGCGGCTCCGATCGATGCGGTGCCAGGAGCTCGTCGAGAGTGGACAATGTGCCAATGACGGGGAGACGTGGCCTTCGGCTTCTATCTCTTAGAGTCATTCTGCGAGTGACAACAGAAACCAACGGTGAGGGGGGTTTATCCGCCATCACGCCTTTGGAAGTCTAAAACGCTTCCGATCATACCCGTGCCTTGAGATGAAAAGAGGATCTCAGACGCACATCATGAACAAAGGCTTCCAACATCGAACAGAGAAAACGTCGCTCATTGTCCCGGGCAAGAACTTGCAGTACCGCCATGATACGGACCACCCATCCTCCCGAAGATATTTGTGGTCGACGCTTTCTCCAAAAGCGCATACGAAGCTGCAAGTGGACGTGGTTCGGCTGTGGCTATGGTTTCTCTTTCGCAACTATCTGCAGGTAACATATCAGAGGTTCTGTCAGAAACACTGCATAAACCGTGCTAGAGAGTGCACGGATCGGCCATCTACACGCTCTGATGGTATGCGTTATAATAAGTCTGACCTATGATTTGTGATAAGGTGTACATTCCTTCCTGACAACAGATGAACCTACCTGGCTCCAGGAAACGGAACAGCACTTTCGATGAGGTCATTAATTAGTGGCTACGGGATGTTAACACTTCAATGGCGTGTAGGTGTCTGTACCCGAGTAGCCAACTTTTGCAACGGAGACTTTGAGGTGATGAGAACAATATTCTGGAAATTGGAATTCATGATATGTTATACAAAAAGTCTGTGAAATGGATTGTCAACTGTCAAAAAGAGAGATAGATCACGACGGGGGGCACATACGAGTGTTACGATATTACAGAGTTGTCCTAATCGTCTTCAATATCCGTCAAATCACCATCAAAAGCAGGTTCAAAACTCTCGTTGTCGCCATCATCATCATCGTCGTCATCACCATTGAGGTATGCAAAAGAAAGGGAGCGAGCTGCTGCTCGTCGTGGTCGTGCCCTTGAAGCAGGTACAGATATCGAAGTGCTCGCCGCGTGATGGGATCTTGGAATAGAATAGTCACCGTCTGAATCAGCAGAACCTTCCTGGTCCTCGTCCTCGACAACTGATTCGTCTGGAGTACCAACTTCGCTACGTGCAGCGAGTACACGCGTTCCGCGCTGCCGTCTTTCACTTAAGAGCTGAACTCTTGATTTCAAGGTCTTGCCCTTGTCTTGAGTCTCGTTCTTCCTTTTATTCGCGAGCTTCAGGTCGTCGTAATTCACGTATTTGTCTTTCATATCCTGGGCGAAAACATGATCATACTTCACGCACGTCATGCGTATGATGTCGATGCCCTACAAGAAAGTAAACTGTGTCGGATTATTGGCATGAGTGACGGCAAAATGACAGACCTCTTCTCCTTTTGAGAATGCTGTGATGATTTCAGATTCCGTGACATTCCTTCCCTTCCCCTTCTTTATGGCCTCAATCTCAGCATTCACCATTTTTTGCTCGTCTTGGTCGTTCTTTGCCGGAAGCAGCTTAAACTTTCGTAGGGCAATTCGAGCGCGCATCCCCACGTATACATCGAACGCCTTCATCTTCATGATGAGCTTGGCCCACTCCAATTTCGTCTGACAAGAAGGTCCGGAAGGGGTTAGACAACAGACGGAGGAACAACACGTAGAACGCACAGTTGGCGTCTGAGCTTTGAATTCTTCTGCTGTCATCGTCCCACAAAGGGTGTTCTCATAATCCCCAAGATAGCGCCAGACAGCGGGCGCCGATTTGGAGTGTTTGCAGAAGAGCGACCACGGGGGGTTTGATAGAATTTCGTGTCGTGATGCGAATACCAAGCCAGGTTCTCCGGGCTCACTTGGCATTGCCGGGTTCATGTCCAGCATCGGAAAAACGATGCGACGCCGATGTGGACCGCTTGGGTTCTTTTCCTTCGGAATGAATTGCAGGAAATGCTGATCACTGCCTCCATAAGCAAGGCGAAGAAAAGTTCGAGGGACCTCGAGATCAAGAGGTGGGGGATTGATGGTAAGACGTTTGCTTGTGCCGATGTACTCCTTGATAGTGGAAGTCGGGAGGTTGAAAACATTTTTCACTTTCTCTTCTTTGTGCTCAAGTTTCTACTCCGATACCGTCAGTCGTCAATTGCAGTCACATAAAGAAAAAGGAACACTCGTACCTTGCCCTTCGGGCTTGCCACGCTTTGCATAGAAGGGCCGGCTGAATTAAAACGACTTGAGGAGACAGAGGTGTCATCGAAGTCATTTGGGTCAACTTCGTCCTATTGAACCAGTGCTAAGCTATGGTTGAGAAAGAAAATCGACGGACCCACTTCATCGACATCAATTTGGGCATCATTGTCAATTGGCAGGGCTTCGGTTGTATGAACAAATTTGCTAGATGTACCATCACCCGAATTCTGCTTATCCGACTTGAATTTTTCAGGACAGTGAGATAGAGTGACAAGGTACCCACTGCACGACCACGCTTGGGCTCTTTCACCGGACTAGGCTCAACCTTGGCATATTTCTTTTGTGATGGTGACAACTTTACGGCTTTGAGTGGCGACGTGATCTCTGCTTTCGTGGAACCGACTTCCGAATGTATCACTTGAAGGGTTGCAACCGAGTTCCTCTGTAAGACTGCATGAGGTATGGATGGCTGCTAGAGGGACACTCACTCACCTCACTCTTCTTGAGCTGTTTCCTGGACGGTCCCGGCGCATCAAGGATCTCAAGAGAAGGAGATCGTCCCTTGCTTAGACTTCAATTCACTCAATCACTATGAAAGGAACAAAAATAGTCTGACCCTTTTGCATCTTGTCTCCTGCAGATTTGAAATGAGAGGCGCTGCAGTAAATCCTTGCTGCGCCTGCCATAAATCTCAATTTAGAACACCGGATACACACGAAAGACAGCCACAGACCCTTCTCTTTTCTGCCACGACATGCTGACCCAGGAGGGCCTCCGTATCTTTCAAGTTGTATTTTAGCTCGTCATTCTCCCTTCGCAGGTCGGCATTTTCCCTTCTGAGATCGTCGTTTTCCCTTTCGAGGGCCGAAAGTCTCTGTTTCAAAGATAATTCCGCGGTTTGTGTGTTCAGAAATGGAATCTCGGCATCTGGGTCTGTGGATTTCGAGGAATTGGAAGTGTTTTTCAAGGCTCTGAGAGCACCAGTTGGCATGGGTGGTGCATCAGATGAACGATGGAATTAGGGACAAAGGGGAGCCTCTTGCACAAGACATCAGCACAGCATTACCGTAAGCAAAGTATCATTTTGTTTCCATTACCTGAAAGCATACCCTTCGAAATTGGCAGTATTCAACTGAATTTCCGCTATGAGGTTCTCATACTATTCATCTTTATGGTACTTGGGCTATAGTGATGCACGGATTATATAGGTTTATTATAAGAGTGTGATCTCGAAAATATGAATCATGATGAAAAATAAGACCAAAATAAGATTCCAAGAAAGAAGGAAGACAATACTGGGTATCTACCACTCGGGCCCTTCAAAATTGTCGTCACTATCGATGTCAAGCATTGGTCCTTCTGTGCGAGTCGACCTCCTTGGTCGAGCAGGGATGGTGATGAAGGGCCCTCGCATGTTGAGGTCGTCGCCGTTGGATTGAACACCAGGCATTGCGAAGTCATCGTGTGGGCCAGCGTGAACTTCAAAATCCTGCAGACAAGCTTGATCTTCCTCCTCTTCCTCCTCATTGTGATGACTCCGCTTTCTGGTAGGCAGCCTACCACTCACGGACTCAGCTTGTTTCTTCGCCTTGGAACGACCATGTCTAGACTTCACTTCGCCATTGGCTTTCTTTCGGTCGTGTTCGGCGAGCATTGCAGGGTAAGTTGCAAGCCTATCTCTCATGTGATCTGCAAACAGGTGGTCATACTTGACACAGACCAGTCGAATGATATCAATGCCCTGAAAGGAGAGATTGATCTTAGGATGTCAATACACTGTGATGAGTCCGGGCTCACTTCATCTCCCCGCGAAAAAGCGGCAATGATCTCGTCTTCCCTCACTGAACGCCCGTTACCCCTTTGAATGGCCTTGATCTCGTCCCTAACTATGTCATGATCAAGATCTTCATCATGAACACCTTTTGGAGGGATTTTCCCTGCAAGGCGCAAAGCAATTCGGGCACGCATCGCGACATAGACTTCAAAGCGCTTCGTGTCGAGTAATGCCTGAGCCCACTGCCGCTTGACCTACAGGATAGAAATAACACATGAGAAAAAAGTCCTGCGTGATTGAGTGAAACACTTTACCTCCTCCGTCAGCGCTGAGAATTGCTCTCCTGTCATCTGCCCAACCAGCACACACTCATAGTCCCCAAGGTACTTCCACACAACTGGACCTTTCTTTTTGGAACTTGAAGGCCCACCAACCCTATGAAATACGCTCCAAGGCGGGTCGAAGAGGATATCGTGCCTCGAAGAGAAGATGAGCCCTGCTTCGCCAGGCACTGTAGGCATCGCTGGGTTGAGCTCCACTTTGGGGAAAACAAGGCGTCGAGAGAAGGCGCCCGAAGGGTTCTTCTCTGCTGTGATCTGCTGGACCCACTGCTGGTCACTTCCCCCATATGCCAGACGGAGGAAGGTACGCGGGACCTGAAAATCGTGAGGCGGTGGCACGATGTGAAGAGGTGCCGCCGAGCGGAGATGAGCAGCCCTCATCTCATCTAGAGAGAAGGGATTTGTCGAAGATGGTGCATTGACTACGGGCTGCACGGTGGCGACTGCTCTTTTGAACGGAGAGTTGGATGGGCGAGTGGATTGCGAACGGCCGACGAAGGATTGAGCATGGGCTGAGCCACCTGACGAACTACGAGGGGGTAATTTGGCAGGTGACGGGGTTGACGCAGAAGTTTGAGCAGGGTTACTCGTGGAGACAGGGCCTTGTGCATTTTGGTTCTGTGGGTTCCGTTGTTAATCAGCAGCCGGAGAATCACAGTAGACTTCGATGGACATACTACCGGTAGCGAAGCCGATGGCTGTTGAGACTGAGATATACTTGAATTCTCAGTTGCTTGTGTCCTCGAGGGTGTAGGAGGGGTAATAGAGGTAGATACTACCTGCGTTGTGGCTGTGGTAACCCCAGAGTTCGACAAAGCGACAGCCTGCTTCAGATGCTTGGTCAGTCCCGCAATAGCATACCGCAGCGAAGGAGGTACCGAAGGGACCGCTGCCGTTGTCAAGCGACTGGATCCTTGGGCAGAAGCATGACCTTGGGCCTAATGATTATCGAATATCAGCCTAATAATCTGACAGCAAATCACAAAGGGCTTATACCTGTTGAACAGTATGAGAGCCGTGAACCAAGTCTGAGATCAAAGAAGCAAAGACAGACTGCCAATCAGTCTGCAGAGCGCCATCAACATCTGTTCTGACTGGGGAAGAATTAGGCACATTAGGCACATTATGAGCAGTCGGTGCAGGAGGTTGTTTTTCCCCAGAAGTCGGCATAGGCGGAGACATGCTAGCAGTCATGCTTGCACTAGCTGAACCTGTTGAATGGCCATGACTTACATGGGCAGAGCTTGGAGCCATGTTCTATTGGTAGAGTCAATGAGCGACGCACTACTAGGAAAGATTGACAGACCTACCCTGCATGCTTGAACCTCTGCGCTCTGAGGCTGAGGACCTCTAGCGGCCTGCGACTGATCTCCTGACGGTATCGGGAACGATCGAAGAGGCGTGGCAGGAACGGCAGCTACAGCCATCGAAAGTGTGTCACGCGAGGCTGGGGCCGCTTTCGATTTATTTCTAGTCACAGAACGGGACGAGGCAGGAGAGGTGGCAGAAGTTCGAGAGATGGGGGTAGAGGTGAAGGTGTTTCTGGCAACGACAACTTCGGAATGATCACCTTGCATGGCGACATCAAGGAAGTTGAGGTTTTTGGTCGTGTCGGAGATTTGACCAGCAAGGATGGCAGCCTGAATAGCAGCACCGTAGGCAGCGACCTCGTCAGGATTGATAGACTTGTGCAATTGACGGCCTTCAAAGAAATCAGAGACCAGGGATTGAATTTTGGGGATACGAATAGAACCGCCGATCAAGACGATGTCGTCGATCTTCTCGCCGGCAACCTGAGCATCCTTCAAGACTTTCTCAAGGGGATCAAGAAAAGCTTTGAAATGAGGAGAATTGATACGCTCAAAACGAGCCCGACTCAGACTGGTTGAGAAGTCCTCTCCCTGGAAAATATGCGTGAGCAATGACAATGGATGACTAGATGAAGAATATGGATCTAACCTTGTAGAGAGAATCGACCTCCACAGTGGTCTGCACGCCAGAAGAAAGGCTCCTTTTGGCACGCTCACATGCGCTGCGGAGACGAAGGACAGCACGAGCATCATTAGAGATGTCAAGCTTTGTCCTCCTTTTGAACTGGTCCTTGAAGTGCTCTAGGAGGGCATTATCGAAATCCTCACTACCCCAGTGAGTATACCCGGAGATAGCCTTGATGGTGAAGACGCCACTGCTGATGCCCAAGAGAGACACATCAAAGGTGCGCCCTCCAAGATCAAAGACGAGGACGTTTTTCTCAGCCTTGGATTGACGGTCGAGACCAAAGGCAATAGCCGCAGCAATGGGCTCATCGATGATACAGAGAACATCGAGACCAGCACTGGCAGCGGCCTCCTTGGTGGCGAGGCGTTGCGAGGTGTCGAAATAAGCAGGGACACTGTACAACGGCATTTAGATGAGTCGTGCCCTACAGAAAATTTGGGCCGATGGAGTACGCACGTAACAACAGCCTTTTTGACGGTCTTGCCGAGCCTGGCTTCAGCAATTTCCTTCATTCTTGAGAGGATCATGGAAGAGATCTCTTGGGGGCTGTAAGTCTTCTCCTCTCCAAGGTGCTGAACCTTGACAAAGGGTGAGCCATCTTTTTCCACGACCTCGAAGGGCCAATGTGCCATATCCTAGCAAGCAACAGATCAGTATGCGAGTTAGTGGAATGTAATAACTTTTGACTGACTTTCTGGATATTGGGGTCACTGCGCAAACATGGTAAGCTGCGGTGGCTTTGCAATAAATAAAATACAATACATACTCGAAGCGGCGACCGATGAGACGCTTAACACCGAAGACAGTGTTGCGGGGATTCATGGAAACCTGCTCCTTGGCCGCATCACCAATCAGACACTGTCCAGCAGAGAAGGCGACATAAGAAGGCGTTGTTCGGTTACCCTCTGGAAAAAAATTAGTGCTGCTGTTAGATGCATGATAAAGGACACAGACGATCGTTCGCAATGATTTCAATACGGTTATCTTGCCAGACACCAACGCAACTGCGGATGAAATGAGACAGTCAGCATAAGCTTTGAGGATGTGAGAGATGCAACGTACGAGGAGGTGGCACCGAGATTAATGCCAATGGCGCCGTCAAAAATGTCTTTGGTGGAAGGCCCACTTCGATTTGATGTTGGCGTCGTATGCGTTGGGGCGGCCGCTTCTCGGATGGAAGGAGTGGCTGCCTGTGCCTAGCTCATTTACATGAGTAACCATGCGTCCATAGAAATAAAGTCAGTCATACCCTGTGTAGAGGTAGTGATGCAGCGGTCTGAACTCGTGTTGGCAGGGGATGCCTCGTAAGAGGCGTAGTCGATGTTGTAGTTGCTGATGTAGACTGGTCGACAGTCTTTGCAGTAGCACTCTGACCCTGGCCTGGAGGAGGAGTGGGAGGCATAGCAGCAGGCGTACTCGATGTCTGCGCAGTCACTTGTGAAGCAGCCAAAGTTCCTTGGGTAGAAGGGCTGACAAGTTCCTGTAAAGCAACAGATGCGTCAGAAATACATTGCATTATTCACCGACAGATATATCGCACCCTTTGAACATGCACCGGGGATCGTTCTGGCTGATCTGGTATTTGCGAAGATCCTGAGGGAGCTACACCAGCAGAAGCGGATGGCGGAGTGCGTGGAGCCGGATGTGCAGGGACAGTATTGACCGGACGACTACGGCCTTCAGAATTTTCGGAAGCAGACACCGTGCTCGATGGTGATGCTGGGACCTGAATTGGGGGTGCTGCAGTGGAAGATTCGGGAACACTACCAGTCGAACCTTGCGAGGCAATCGAGGCAGCCATGGCAAGGAGAGAATCATGATCCAGGTCCTGCAAGCGCTCCTCCTTGCATTTGCCAATCAAAGCCGTCAAATCGTCTCTAGGGAGCCACGATACAGCACTCCAATCTGCTGGACGACGGCCAGAGCCGGTCGTGGTAGGAGGCGGCGGCTGATACACCCATCAGCACTTTTCACCCCAGAACACAAATAGAAGACTTCCACTCACCATTTGAGCTTGAGCACCCGAACTCAAGGAGACATTATCATCTTGCGGCTCAACTTTGACACTGACTCGTTGAGGCCTAAAGGACGCCTTCCGCTGGGCAGCGTTCGATGAGAGCTGCAGAGTCCCTGACACGAAAGAACCCGTTGGAACGATGGAGGGTGCTCGAGCAGGAACAGCAGGAACTGACTTCTTGCTAGTGGTGGCTGCTGGTGCAGCCGGTGTTGATGTTGACGACCCAGTAGCTTGAGTAGCGGGTGGACTCGCTGTTGGAGCGGGTGCAGCTTGGCCATCGGTTCCTTGTACACAGGTTGATTCTTGACGCTGGGAAGTTGCTACTCCTGCAGATGGAGCCGAAGTAGTAGCAGTCGGACCACTGGAAGGTGCTTGAGCACGCCCTGCAGCAGGTCCGCTGTCTGTATTACCAGCAGACCCCGCTGAATTCGTTGGAGTCATCAGAGCTGCACGGGGACGATAAGATGGTGGTGCCCAGGGAGGGATCTGAAGTCGACACGAAGCAGGCACATGAGAGCGGTTAGGAGTGGCATTGAAGGGATTGAAGGGATTATGTCCAGCTGGGGCAGATTCGGCGGGCTCGCGAGGAGGTGCAGCAACTTGTTTGCTGGGAGGTGCCCCCGAACCGGGCGACGACGATGATGACGATGATGACAACGTGCTGGCTGCCCTTGCTAGATGGGCCACAGCAGAGGGACCACCAACATTACCATCAACAGACGCCTTGGGTAGTGCACTGTCCAATTGCTGAGGCTGAGGCTGCGACGTTCCTGGCCCATCAGAACCCTTTCCCTTTGCAGTTGCTGACTGGCCAGCTTGACTAGGTTGTGCCGGACGAGGCGAAGCTGACGGGACAGCAGCTTGTTTCCCTGCGGACTTCGACTTCGACGGCGTCGACAAAGGAGCTGAAGGTTGACCAGCAGCTGGTGCAGCGACTGATGCAGCTGAGGGAGTAACAGGACAGGGTGCTGCTGCTGCTGCTTGAATTGCTGCTGCAGCTTCAGGTGCCCTTGAGGTTGAAGAGGGACCTGCTATAGGAGCTGGCGGAGTAGACGAAGCAGCAGCTGACGCTACTGGGGACGCCCGATGTGCAGATGTAGAAACAACAGTTTCTTTCGGAGTCGGCGTCGTAGAGGCCGACGACGATGACCTATCCACACCCGAGTTCGCTGGAGGCGGAACAACACCCGGCTTGGCAGCCGACGATATCGAGGCTGAAGGCGTTCTGGACTGAACTTCTCTTGGTGCAGCAGCCACATTAGGGGTCGGCATAACTGGCGACGAAGGAGAGTTCGATTTGTCCAAAAGTGGTGCAGTAGGAGTGGGGAGAACTTGTGCACCTGACTTCACGATCGAGGGCGACTTCGACGTCGATGTCGCAGGATCTGAAGCAACACTAGGAGTTGCTGCCGCCACTGGGCGAGCTGCCTTGATCGAGGAAACATCGCGAGTGGCAGCAGGCTGGGTGACTTCTCTCGCCGCTGACGCTCCCGACGAAGGCGACGAAAGCAATTTTGCAGCAGCATTAGAGGGACCGGCCACAGAAGTCGACGTAGTTTTAGATCCTGGCGACGTCGTTGAAGTTCCTTCAGGAGGCCGAGAGCGACCACCAGCAGCCTCCTTTGATGCTGTTGCTGTTACTGCAGCCGCATTGAACGTCGATGTCGACGGCGTTCCTGCAGGTGAAATAACTTGAGAGGAGATTGTCTCTAGTATCTGAGTGGCCAGCGTCGATAAAATATCAGGAGTACGAGGCTGAGTGACCTCTCTGTTTGCTGATGTTCCCGATGAAGGCGACGAAAGAGATTGTGATTTGGCAGGGGAACTAGGGGGTCCGGTCACAGAAGTGGACGTTATTGCTGCTGCCGCATTGGAAGTCGACGACGATCCAAAGGCCGAACTGGACTGATTTGAGGTCCTCAGAGGTGGAGCAGCAGCTGGCTGCGACACCGACAATTGTGAACTTGAAGAAGCACTGGGTAAGGGCCCAGCTGGTGGTATTGAAGACGAAGCAACACGAGGGAACGTTGTTGCTGATTGAGAAGGCGCCGTTATCGATGAAATATCAGCACTAGACTGAGCAGCTTCTCTAGTCACCAACCCTCCCGACGAAGGCGATGCAACAGGCTCTTCGACGGTAAGACCTGCCACGGACGCAGTGGTCGTCGTCCTCCTATCACGAGGCTCCCCATGGTCAGCACCCGCCGAAGCTGGTGCTGTCGATGAGGAAGGTGCAGATCGCACAGGAGCACTTCTCGAGTTAGAGGCGGTCGATTGCTGCGCCTGCAACCCCTGCACCACCTTCGGGATAGCCATCTCAGCAGGCGGACTCGGATACGGCGAGCGATCTTCCGACCTAGCGTCCTTGATTGTAGAACCCTGTGATATTCTCAGTCAGCCTAGATGATTCGAAATATAGTATATTTGGTGTTTGGACGGGGACGCTTACTGGGTTCAACATCGCAACTTGTAGACCAGCTTGAGCTTTGTTCTCTTGTCGAAGCACACTGGTAGGAGATGTTGGAGTAGATGGGGGTGATTCTGTGTATTCAAGAGCGGGAGGTGAGGGTGTCGCATCCTTAGAAGGTGGTTGCGATGTCTCTCTGGACGCTGGTGGTTCAGAATTCTCAGAAGAAGGCGGAGTCGTTGGGACATGAAGCTGCTATATATGTTGATTTTCAGTCACATTCAACTTCATCGAGATTACAAAACTAGCTGACCTTAGTAACTACAATCAAAGAAGACGAAGGAACTGGGGATTGAGTTTGTACAGAAACTGCTCGCCTCGAATTTAGAGTGACCCTTGACGAACTAGGTGCAGGTGGAGGAGAGATTGGGCTTTGCGTGGCAGGACTAGGCGTATTGATTCCCTCGCTTTCACTGAGTTCGATGTCATTGCCATTATCAACTTTGGACTAAGAAGGAAGAAGACAAAAACCTCAGCTAAGACAGACCGATTCTTGAAGTGAACAAATTCTCAACGTACTTTTTTGGCTGGAGGTGACTCCCCTTGGTCCGAAATCATTGGACGTTTGCCTTTTGCTGGCCCGCTTGATGCAGAGATCGGCGTGACAAATTGACCCTCTTCTGAATCGGAGTGGTCGTACATATTCAGAGCCTGGACGCCGGACAAAAAGATTTAAGATTTAGGACGAGGAAACAGTATGGAGAAGTATTTACCTCAAACGAATTACGAGCCCTTTTGGGAGCACGTTGATCAGATTCAAGGCTCGCTCTGGACGGCGAACGTGCCTACATACAAGTTGACCGTCAGTTGGCTGGGGAGAATATCAATTAGAGGGAGTACTTACTCTTTTGCAAGACCATGGCGGTGTTGCCAGGTGTCTTATTGGCGTCACAGAAGTATATTGCCTGGGCTGCTACAAGCACAAGCACAAGAGTCAGGACAAACATCGACAACGAGGAGTAACAAAGAAATCCATACCCTCTTCGTCCCCGTCATCACAGACAGAAACGCCTCCGTATCCCTGAGATCAGCCTCCCTCTCCTCCAGCAGACGCCTCAACGCTTCCTTCTCCCGCTTCACCTCTTCAACCTCGCGCCTCAGCTCCGCGTTCTCCTTCCTAAGCTCAGAAGCCCCAGCCGCTGCACTCCTCAAATGCGCATTCTCACTCTCCAGCGCAGAGACGCGCGACTGCAGATGGATATGACTGCTCCGGCTAGCGGAGAACTGCTCCTGCAGCCGGAGGAAGGTGTCGTCGAGATCGAACAGAAATGTTGGCGTCGAGAGACTGGGAAGTTGCTGCTGCTGATGTCCTTGTCCGCCATCCATTGCCAGTGCCTGCAAGACTACGCGAATGAGGATGACGGAGGAGGAAGACCTCGCTACGTATGTAGAGTAGGCGAAAGAACTTTATGTTTCGGCAGATCGACTCAGACGCGACCATCCATTATGTAAAAAAGATGTCCAGGGTCGTAGGCGACATGCTACGGTCTCCAATTCGGTACCTTATTTGTGATCCCCGTCTGTGGACTCCGCGAGCATAACGTTAACATATCCCAGAAGTAAAAGACCAAGTGCCGCATCCATTCTGGCGTTGTTCGTAGGGCTGGGGTTGTAGCAACAAGTGCGAAGTATGTCGAGCTGGAATGGAAGCCGACAAGGCGGGCGCGTCTGCATGCGACAAAGCGCGACCCCGCTTCGGGCGGAGATGCAAAGCGCGCTCTAACTTTATTTAGAGTTCAAGAGTCAAGACGCTCCCACGCTAGTTAGACTTCGTCCCCCCATCTTTGCTTTGCCCGAGGGTCTCCTCGTTTTCCTTTGTTGTTTTCGTCGTTATGCGGCTTGTGCTCAGGCGCTAAAGCCGAAGCGCTGGCGCTAGAGCGCCATTTTGGTGATTGGCTGCCTATCTTTTACTTTAGACTCGGAGGTGCGCACTCTGATCGGCGACTTTGATTCTTGTCCATTCACATCCGTTTTATCTGAAGGAAGATGTCCATCGATAACGACTCTACCGCC
The DNA here is from genome assembly GCA_002938385.1 of Gymnopilus dilepis. NCBI lineage: Eukaryota > Fungi > Basidiomycota > Agaricomycetes > Agaricales > Galerinaceae > Gymnopilus > Gymnopilus dilepis. Next base: position 4,587 of record NHYE01005253.1, on the reverse strand, counting down.
TCCGACGGCAGCTGACGCGCTTTGCTCGCGTTCTCCAGTGTATCTCGTGGCCGATCCCATGAGATCCCCCCCAAGTCGTGTGCCACTTGAAGGTGAGACATCCAATCCCTATCCTTCTTCTCTGCCACTCGCCCTTCCCATCTTATCTCCCCACCTGCTCGAATAACCCCTATCGGTGCTGCATCGCCCTCCTCGGGCGTCATGGGTGCTGGTAGTAGTACTGCTAGCAGGAAGCCGCAGCACCCATGATAACCACCCCCAAGCCCCCATTATCCCTTATCCTCTGTCGAGTGAACAGCCAAGCGGACGCGCGGGATGGACATCGACGGAGTGTCAGCTGTGACCGCTGGGAGTAGCGCCCCCGGCAGCGTCACCGATGCTTGGACGAGGGAGCAGGGCCACAGAGGCCAGGCACTTCACACTCCATGATTTCGCTGGCTCCTTCGTCCCTTTCATGTATGGTGTACTCTACTCTAGTAGTAGAGTTGCGCCAATGAATGTTGCGGTGCCCCTGCATGGTCTGCAACGTCCATGCGATTGTACGGCTGTTCAGACACCCGTACAGTGGACAAAGTCTCCGGGGCAGGTTGCGTTTAAGGGGTAGTATGGGTTAATTTGCCGATGGGTCGTTATCCGCGTACACCTTCGGTGGTGAGTGGGTGTGACTCCTCAAGGCTTAGACACTTGACCAGATCAGGGCACTAATCTCTGATTTGTTGAGGGCTTGGGTCGGCATACGAGGGGGTTATTCCGTGCGGTTTTCTTCTTTTCCTTCTCTCCTTCCGCCTTTTTTCTGTTCCCGCAAGGCGTAGCATAGCTGACCACTCTCCCCAGTCTCATCCTAGGCCACCCCCTTCGCTTTCACGGGCACGACAAGCGCATATATCCACCTCACCCGCAACACCGTTCTCAAACATGTGAGTTACCACTTGCCTGTTCGCCTTCCTTCCTCCTTTCTTTCTCCTGGCGGACACAAAAACCCCTATCGGTGCTATCGTCCTCTCTGAGTGAGGGCATCGATGGTTCCAAGACCCGTGGGGCATAGCGGACCATCGATCCAACCCCATCCCCCCTTGTCACACCTCACCCCTCTCAGTGCATTGGGGCTGATCTTGCCGTTCAACACCTGTAGAGCGCACGCCGCGGTCCAGGTCACAGTCATGTCGGCCGTCTCGCGCTCCTCCGAGCCTCTCAGTGACGGTCGGCCTGCAGGCCTACTCGCACCGTACCTCCCATGGGATGTGGTGTTATCGCCATGCTGTGGGTTATGGAGGCGTGCCCCTCGCGGAGTTGGGCGGTAAGCGTGAAAGTGCATTGTGGGATTATCTGCACAGTGTGCTACGTACGGTCCATCGTATGCTCTATGGTTTACGGTCGGCTGATACACTATCTCGGGAAGACACCTTCGGGATGTCCTCTCTGTCCTGTGTGCTCGTGCATACTGGACATGACTTCCGCTGTCCTCGCTTGCGTCTTCGTTGCATGCTCGCGTCGCAGCGTGTTACGGTCTATCGTCACTTATGTACCTTCTATGTAGGCGCGATACGACCGCTTACTCGGGAACCGTTTTCGGGGCTCCGCCCAGTCCACGCGCCATCCCGTCCGTCTCGTGTGCCCTGCACGCCCGACGTATCTGTCTGTCCTCGCTCCCGCGTCGACGCCGCCGAGTCTCCTCTCGGTTCTTTACTCAAAGACTGGGAGTTGGCTCACGTATTGTGATTGCCCCGACCAGGTCCGGAAGCTTCGCAGCCATTCAAAGGTAGTTGAGGGTGCAACCTGGCTTTGCAGTATGGGTGCTTGTGCCCTGTGCTGCCGAGTTGTAGGGCTCCGCTGTGGGCCTGGCAGGCCGGGTTACCGTAGGCGGGGGTGGGTTTGCATACGAGGGGGTTTTTTGGTCTGCTTTTTTTTTTCTTTTTGTTTTTCGTTTTCGTTTGTTCGTCTTCTTTTGTGACGGTGCTGACACTTTGATCAAGGACCTTCTTTCTCCGGGGTGGATGCTTTTTGGTAGTCGTGGATGACTGGTGAGTTTCGATGATTCGTATATGGTTGTCATGTTCTGTATGTAAAACCACTGTGCTTATTTTAATGACAATAAACATTTCGAAACTCCTCTATGTGGCGCGTTTGATATTTCGACGATCAGTCTGATTTCAACGTTGTATTCAAGCACAACTTCAAAATGAACAAGGTTCAAGCTCAAGACCACGGAGATACGAGATCTGCACATCGCCCTCGCGCCAAGTCAGGGTCTTTGGATCATGGATTGGAAGCTGTCAAGTAACCTTTTTGGTGGCGTTTCTTGAGCTTCGCGAGGCGTTCTATAACTGGAATGAAACTATGGGCGCTGCTTTGCTGTGGAATAGAAAATGATTCGAATGAGAGGACGATAACGTCGGAAGTTTGCCGTGGGTCAAGGGTAAGCTAAGTACACGACGTTCTGGAAGGAGGAATTTGGAAACGAGTCCAAGACGAACAAGAATTTGAGTCTGTGAGTCATGATCCTGCTGCTTAGATAAGATTGCTCACATTGTCTTGAAACTGACAGTGACCTTCGAGAGGCTTAGACTCGAAGGCCATCAACACGAGAAAATTCCCTCTGCCCGGCGCGCGTTGCTGGGCAGTGGGCATGCCCAAATCAGGCTCGACGCGGTCTACCTGATTTCCACGTGACGCGACCCACAACGACTCGGATGCGGACTTCGAATTTATGGACGAGTCTATAAAAAGCCTCGTCCTGCCTTGCCTGTGCTTCCTCATCTCGTTTTCCCTTTCCTTTCTGCTCTTGAAGATGCTTTGGGGCTTCGTTGCTGGGAGAGAGGAGGCTGAGGTGCGCACGGGACGATGGGGGTTTTTTGGGCTTGGTTCGTGGGGGTTTTGAAGGTCGGTTTTGCGGCCTTGGGTTGAAGCGATGGATGGAGGTATGGGCGGATTTTCACCCTATCGGATGATGAGGGAGTCGCTGACGCGTACTTTCTAGATGTCGCTCCTCAAAGTAGGACGCATCTTTGGCAAGCCACGTAGCAGCCTGATATTTCATCGACGTGGCACCACCGTGACCGGTATCTCGCCCTTTGTCTATAATGGTGAAGTCGCGTCCCCCGCCGTGAGTTTTCGTCCTCTCCTATGCCTTTCCTTTCTTCTGCCTTCTCTACGGAATATCCCCTATCGGTGCTGCGAGAGAGCTCTCTGCGCTCCAGGCATCCTTCGCCACCTTCACGTCTACCTTGCTCGGCCCGAAATGAGCGCCTTGAAGTGTAGATCGGGAGACTATATCCCCGTGGTAGTCATGATGCACCATGGCAAGGTCCATTGGTGACAGTGATTTGGGGGGTCTCTGCCTGTGTCGGTGGTTGGTAATAATGGTCTCTCATTTTGATGTTGATGTTGGTGTCTGGGCTGCTGTACGCTTCTGGTGTGCGTGGTTTGGATGAGGACTGAGCTTGCCGGGTGGACCTAATCACGATCGAAAACATTGGGCGAATAAAAGCCTCTTGTTACTTAGTACGTTGTGGAATTTGGTAAACCCGTTGGGTGCCTGGATCAGCATACGAGGGGGTTTATTTCGTTGATTTATTTTCTTTTTTGTTGCTTTCTGATTTTTTCAATTTGCGTTTGCTGACTTTTCTTGGTGGTTTTGATTAGGTGTAGCGAGTGTGGATTAATACTCCTGGATTGGAGTACAGTGTCCTACAAGTTCATGTAAGGGTCTTCATGTTTGATCAATTGTTGCGCGCTATTACTAGTACAGTGTAATACACCTCCTTGTCACAAGTTTCCGTATAAATTCAGTAAAAAATCAAAATCTTGTAATTACGCAAAAATTTCTACATAGACTTATTCCGGAGCTACTGAAGTACGAAATTATAGAAAAGCTCGTTAGAAAGTATGGATTAAGGGTGAATTAAAAGAGAATGTTTGAGAGACGGCCAATTGTCACAGATCCAGGTCCTTGACACAAGTGTGACAACGCCATTTACGGTGGCAATATGCGCCGGACCGGTAAGCCGCGACTTATCAATCATCGTCCTCGACATCGTCGTCGTCGTTCTCGTCGTCGTCGTCCTCTCCAACGTCGAAGCTGGTGGGCAACTTGGGCTTCCGTGCACGGCGGGGCTTTGGCGGCCAACTCCGCTTGGGAACATTCTCGTCCTTCAGCTTCTGACACTCGATTTCCCATGCCTTGACAGCCTGCTCGTGATCGTGTTTAATCCGTGCCCACTCTTCTTCAATCAACACCATCGCGTTCTTCTTTGCAAGTCGAGCATCCGCCTTCTTCGCCTTTTCAGCTGCTGCTGCCTCCCTAGCTGCATTCTGCTCTGCCACCTTGGCACGGAACTCCTGAGACAACTGATGCCATCAATCGGATCAATCATGTCTTGCTCTTCCAAGGTTCATCGGATTAATCTGTGCTTCTTGCGGTGGGCGCCTTACGACCCACGGTGGCGCGGTCCACGCCATCCGATTCATCTGATTCAGACCGCCCCACTGCGTGTACAAAGTGCATGGGTGCATCCGGTTGGCTGGGGCGATTGCCTTTATTCCTGTGTGCATCCGGTTGGTTGCATCTACGGGATTCCTGTCCCTCTT
>NHYE01005252.1:0-18768 GCA_002938385.1 Gymnopilus dilepis | reverse complement strand
TCACGAACTTGAGTCGTTTGTCTGGATCCTGCTTTACACGTTTCTCCTCTACCAGGATGGGAAGCGCCAACGAAATGCTCTTGTTGACAATTGGAGAACTTCCTCCTACGACGTCTGTCGTAAAAAGAAGAAAGATTTTTGGAACGATAATGTCATGACATCTGCCTCGCAAACAGTGCAGTATGATTTTCAACGCTGCTGGAGGCTTGCAGAGGACCTCTGTGAAGCTATCGCCGAAAACTTCTCCGTAATCAATAAACGTCGGTCAAAGGCTCGTCGAGATGCAGAGGATGCTGCAGACGAACGCCAAAAGGTATTGGAAGCCGCCATTGATCCTCGAGCCAACGACCCAATCATCATTGCTGGCTCTCTATTCGATTCTCCGCGTGATATTCGTGAAGATTCGGAAAGACTTTGGGGTGATGTTTACAAGTGCTTGGAGAAGCGATTGGGCGAAGACTTCAAGCCATTGTTGAGTTCTTTCCAATACTTCGAGCCATCATTCGACGTCCCCCCTCCAAACGTGAAACAACTGCAAGAAGATTTTAAGAAGATCCTATACCCGGATGTAGACAGGCCTGACGGCCCTCTCAATAGGTTCCTTTTCTCGTCGTCCACTGCATCTGCTGCATCGCCAGCGGGATCTGACGTTTTTGCCTGATATCGCCCCCCCTGCATTACCCTCAACTCAGCCATATACCTTTTACCGCCACATATACTCTGTAGATTATTCGTCGTGCTTTGTCGTTTTGTCTTTTCGCTGCTGTCTTTTGTCGCTATGAAATGTACCTTCTCATTTTGATACCGGTGCGGTCGTGGAATCTTACTTGGGATTGTCGATGACAGCAGACATCCTGTTTCTTCGCCTCTTTGTCTTTGCCTGTCGTTTCCTGTATCACGCCCATCCTGCACTTCTTGACTTTGAGCTTTCACAACAATTCCCTCAGCATATATAATATCGTGCTAGCTGTCAAATCCAACACTGGTTCCCTTGCCATAACTTCATGCTCTGATAGTCTGAGATTGAGGGACAGGCGCAAGCATACACCCTCTATTCAGCTCAGTGGATGTCTCAGCACCGGAACGAGCATGCGACCATGCTATCCAAAGCAAAACGTCGCGACATATCAAGTCAAGGAGTCGGACAACTCCTTCAACGCCAGTAATGCGATACCATGGTCACCGCAGCTCCATATGTTTCCCTGCATGTGCCGTGAATAGATTCTGGTTCGTAACTAATCGATAATGTACAATATATCTCACCCTCACCGCAGCCTTCTAGAACTCTAGTCTCCGCACAAGTACTACCGCACACTCAAAGGCGGAGCCCATTCCGGCACCTTACCCCACTCAAACCTGTCGCTCTTGAACGCCTCCTGGACCTCTGCGGGCAGTAGGCTCACATACTCAGCGTCAGGAGGGAGAAGAGCATCATACGGTGTCGAACCAGGTTTATATGACGCTTTGATGACGCTGAAATCCAACGTCGTCGATGTCGAGGCTGGGGGAGGTTTAGGCGTGTTCATAGACGTTGTTGAAGCGAATGCTGAGATGGGTTTGGCGGCTTGCGAGCCGAAGGGGGACGTTTGAGATGCAGGGGCGCCGAAAGCGGAGGTGGTGGTTTGGGCAGTGCTTACGGCACCAAAGGCTGAAGGGGTCGACTGGAGGTTCGAGAATGCGCTCTGGCCAAATACTGATGTAGGGGCCGTAGTGCTGGGGGTACCGAAGGCTGAAGGTGTGGTAGTCGTTGTTGAAGCAGGGGCAGGAGCCCCGAACACCGACTTCGCAGGTGCTTGAGCACCAAATGCAGACGGAGCTCCGAACACTGAAGTCGTTGTTCCTGGTGATGGGGTACCAAACGCCGACGTTGTCTGTCCTTGAGCTGGGGTGCCGAATGCGCTCGTCGTGCTCGTACCCGACCCTGCAGCTGGTTGGACAGGTTGTCCGAAAGCTGGCTGGCCGAATACCGAGCCGCCTGTTTGAGTTGAGGCAGTGTTCCCAGCTGCGCCGAGACCAAAGGCAGATGGTTGCCCAGCAAAAGCTGAGAACGCACCCCCGCCCCCGCTGCCACTACCTCCTGCTGTCGTATTTGTCGAAGCAGGCGCAGAGCCACCACCGCCAAAAGCAGAGGGTCCTGAACCGCTAAAGGCACTAAATGCTCCAGAGGCGGGTTTGATAATTGAAGACGCTCCTTGAGCCGCCTGTCCGAAGGCTGAAGGCTGACCAAACGCTGACGTGGTAGCTGGTTGACCAAAGGCAGATGTAGTAGTAGTGGGCTGCGAAGGCTGCCCGAATGCTGAGGTCGTAGCACCCTGCTGGGGCTGAGCAAAGGCAGACACAGGTGCAGAGGTGTTTTGGGGTTGGCCAAACGCGCTTGTCGTCGTCGTCGAGGTCTGTCCGAATGCCGGTTGACCGAACGCTGGTTGGCCAAATGCGGGCTGGCCAAAGGCCGGCTTGCCAAATGCTGAAGTGGTAGACCCAGCAGTGGCGAGAGCACCGAAGGCTGAGGGGGTGGTGGTGCTGGTTGAGCCAAATGCAGATGGTGTGGTGGTTGAGCCAAACGCAGAGGGTGTTGTCGTGGATGTGTTGCCGAATGCGGAGGTTGAAGGGAATGCTGTTGTTCCTGAGCCTCCAGCGCCAAAGACGGAGGGTGTAGATTGAGGGGCAAGTTTACTTTGGCTGGCAGCTTGTTCGTATGCTTGTTGTGTATTCGATCGCGCGTTCTGGGCAGAAGGCTGAATGGAAGAAGGTAAATGATGGCAGAGATACTCACAGCGAAAGTGGCCTCTGCTGCTGATATTCGACTCGACTCGTATTGCAGCTGCGTATCAAGTTATATTCATTACCGTACAGGTAGAGTTGGGACGAAGATGCTCACGTATTCATTTATGTTCCCAGCCTTCATTGCTAAGAAAGCTTTCACCCGCAATTCCTCGGGAGATTCGTCAAGACCTGCCAGTAGCAAAGGTTCATGCTTTGCAGGTGCGTAAGAAGACAACGGCCAGTTTGGTTTGTCGTTGCTCGGGTTCAAATCCGCCCCGATACTGGTAACACTGTAAGGATAACGGGTCAGAGACGCGACATATTTAGGCGAAGTTCATGTTGACATACGTGAACGGTAAGGCGCCCTTGTCTGCGCTTCCAGCATTAGTTCTCGTCCAGGAAGAGTCTGAAATAAACCAAATGTCGATTATCATCAGGAATTTTGAATTGAATTCTATATATTGATGAACTCACTTCCAAAAGCTGGTTGGGCGTTAGCAGGATGTTCGTTCCTGCAATTATCGCCGAAGCGACATTGTCCTCGTAGATAATATTGACATACAGTCTAGAGGTTCACAGTCTATATTCCTCTCAGATATTTTGCCAGAATGCACGCACCATGACCTGTTCCCTGAGGTTTCAAGATAAAGGAGGAACTTGACAAGATTGTGATGGACGACCGCGACCGGCGCGACGGTCATGAATTCGGTACAATGATTACATAAGCCTATCCTCTTTCATCATCCCTCCTCCAGCATCGGCAACATTGTGCTCATCGTCGACGAGGACGGCGTCCCGAAACTCTCAGAATTTGTGCACTCTATATGGTCCTGGCCGCTGTAACTGTATATTAAGAAAGAGCCTGAATTTCCGACTCCCTTGCCTCCAAATCTAAACAAGTTGGACGATGTCGACTCCTCTAAAGACTGAGGAACAAACCACGACGCCGACGACCCAAACCCCGGCGACAACGACGCCTGCGACAAGCTATACCTCGACATGGCCGTCAACGCGTATGTGGAGGAACTATTATACGTTTTTAATACTGAAAATGCTCTTTCAATTTGTAGAGATGGCCATCGATCCTGCTTTACAGCAGACCTCGCAACATACCACGTAAACACATCGTCTTCCTCCCTCGAGACGGCGTGTCATTGTTGAAATATCTCTCTGTTTGGAATTACAGGGCTACGGCATCGCCTTACTATCAAGCATATACCTCACATTACCCTCAAGCTGCATACGCAACCCACTATCAGACCTATGCACCTCCAGCAACGCAGTCGACGACCCAGACACCCGCCAGACCCGCCACAACGACGGGTCAGTATCAGACCAGCACGTATAATCTGGGGACAACGACAACGCCTGCGACTGCGGCTTCCACCACTGCGGCCAGCAGTGCTGGCGGGATGGATACGGCTGATATCGCTACGCTGAACGACGCGTTGGGGAGTGCTGGTGTGGATTTACGAGTATGCTCTTGTCCTTCTGACGCTTTCATTTCACTCTTACTTATGAACTGACAATGTAGGCTGAAGAAGAAACGCTACAGAGAAGCCACGACACCCACCAACCCTACAGAGCCTACGAAGACCGAACACGCAAGCAGCCCCCAAAGCCCGCCTTTGACACCCGCATTCTCGGGGCCACCATGCGCACAATAGGCACCCACCACAAAATTACCCGCGTACCCGAAGAATCTGTCAACTACCTCGCACTCTCCCTCCGCGCCCGCTTGCAAGACCTGATAACGGCCATGATCGCCGCCTCCCACCACCGCACAGACACGCAATTCGACCGTCCAGCTTCCTTATACGAAGAGGACAAGTCACCAATGTGGAGCATTGTCGTCCGGAGCGACGTTGCGAAGCAGCTTGCAGTTCTGGAAAGAATAGAGCGGGAAGAGGAGATGCGCGTGCGGAAAGAAAGGAAAGAGCGTGCGGAGATGACGGCAGCTCATACTGCGGCTCTGGCCGCACAGGCGAATGGTATGGCTGCCCAAGCTGCTGCTGCTGGCGAGGCTGCTGAAGAGACCGAGGGCGGTCCCAAGAAGAAGAGGAAGAAAGACGGTCCTGGTGTTACAGCTCGCAATATGTCTGAAGATGTGAGGAAGAAGATGTCCAATGCGGTAGCTACTCAGGCTGCTGGGCTTGGAGGAAAGTATGCATGGATGACAGCTGCTAACGCTGCCAGTCCTGCGCCTAAACCCAAGCGGGAAACAACGGCAGCTGCTACTGCTACGACTACAACTTCAGCAGCAGCTGGCACACCGACTGCAACGACGACGACAGCTGCTACTAGCGCCACTCCTGCTGCTGCTGGGACTTCTGCCGCTACGGCCGCAACCACTACAAGTTCATGGGCTCGGCCGTACGTCTCGAAAAAGACTGCTGCTGCTGCCACCAAGGAGGCTGCGGCTGAAGAGGACAACAGGACTGTAGTCACGATGCGGGATGCTATGTTCGTCATAGAGAAAGAGAGGGGTCATGGTGGTGGTCGGGGTGCTGCTCGGGGATGGGTGTAGTACCCTCCTCTTGTGCTATTCTGTCTTTCTTTGCTCTATTCCTTGTGTTCTTCTTTATATTCTTTTCCTCTCTTTTTCGTTGTCGTTGTTGCTTTGTAAATTCGCTCAATCCTCCCAATTCCCACTCAATTATAGTCAGTAACATTTTTTACTTCTTTTCAATAGCTACCGTTGGTTTTGCGGCTCGCAGGTCCAATTATGTTTCCTGATTCCATTTCCTGCCTTGCAACTTCCTTGTCGTGATTCCACAGCGTCTAGGTTTAGGGCAGGCGAATTGGCGATGGCCGGCGTTATAAATATGGTAATTTTTCATCTTCCGGGCGCCTACACAAATTTGTCCCGGAATTGGTCGGTGCGTATTTCTTCCTCTGTATTGTTCTTTCATCTCCTCAAACTTCTACACACCTTCAGGTCGGCTGCGCTCACTCTCAGACAACATTTGGAGTTTTGGTGACCATCTGGTCGATACGACATGGCTATCGAACTCGTGGATCTCCCTGTCGAGATTCAGTCGCATATCATCCGCCTGCTCTTCTTCTCGCTTCAAGAGCCATGGATCGGACCCGGCAGCTCTTTGTCGGCATCCTTCAGGCATCCATCGCGTAATGAAAGCTCTATGGATCTTTTTCCCTACAGGGTCTGGCAGGTATACGATCGGCGATCAACCAGGGTGTTTCCCTTCAATGTCGCCTTCACCTGTGACCTTTGGCGCGATATCGTCGCGGAGGTGGCGGACTATTGGCCCAGACTGATCTTTGATATTTCCAAGCCCAAGGAGACCCGGACCTTATTGATTGCATTCGACGCGATGAAAGAAAAGCTTGCGGAAGGCCAAGTTGATGTTCTGATTTACTCTTCGCGGGCACTCGAGAAGGCGGAGGAGAATATCAAGGTTCAGATCATTACGGATGCACTCAAGCATTATGTCCCTCGGTACAAATCCGTCATTTTCGACTTGACCTATGCATCATCTCTTCCGCCATCACACCTCTTTTTCCTCCAAGATGCACCTGGCCTTGAGGCTCTAGAGTTGGGTTGCCGCGTCAACGATATGGAAGCAATTGACGTAGCTCGTCGAATGGTCGAAAGGGTCGAATTACGCGATATTCAGCTCGCAAACTCCTTCTCGAGACTGAAGCAGTTGACTCTGAGTGGTCCAACCTTCATGGATATCCTGCCTACGTCAGAATGGCTTGCAGGCCTCAACCTACACGTCTTCATCATTGAACACTTTGAGTTCACGAAGGAAGGTCCTTACTCCTTGCTCAACTTTGCCGAGCATATCTCAAAGCTAAGCGTGCGCTCTCTGCATCTCCGCCATCTCTCCCTTGCATACGAATATGACGGCCACTCTTACCTCCTTCCCGCGGGATATCGCCCTCCACATATCACCTCGCAGTTAGTTTGGTTCGTATCCGTATCCGAAGCATTCATGGAGAACATGTACGCTATCAGCGACATCACAGCTGCAGATTCCATTGAGATCGAGGATTGTTCTATTCCAGCCAATTTTCGCTGCGATGGCGGACAATTCCTCCGCCTGGAGCGTATTCACGATGCTGCGGGTGGCCTCTCTCCTTCTCTTTGCCACATTTTGAAGGCGTGGGGCGGTCGAGATGTTACGTTCGATCGTTGCCCCGGAGTGAATGACGAACTACTCGCTTGGATGGGCAAGCAGGTTGATTACATTATTCCCGATGATGTGTTCTACCCAGAGAACGCGGTCGATGTCGTTGAATCGGACCGGTCCCTACACGCAGGCGAACGCTTCCTTTATTCCAAAGCCACTCGAAAAGGCCTGCCTGCATGGGACACATCGTCATTATACTTCCGCCACTGCGACAATTTCTCCTCTGCTGCTCTGCGGGGTATGCTTCAGTCGCGCAAAGACATCGTGTTGCGCTCGATTCAAAGGTTGGAAGAAGGCCAAGCGGACCAGCCCGCTGCCAATCCCGATCTTGTGCAGGAGGATGATGACCAGACCATGGTGACCGACCTGCACGTCTATGGCAAGGTGCGGTTGGCCGAAGAGGACAAGGCTTGGTTCCTGGCTGAAGGTGGTAATCTCAATGTGGACTGGTCTGTGATTAATGGTGTTCACTCCTTCGCTTGTGACACCTTCACGGTCAGACAGTCGGAATGGTAGTCGTGTTCGTCCAGAGGATGGGGACAGTCATACTGGATCCGCTGAAGTTGTCGTGTGTCATTATTTGGACAAAAAAATAAGAAGGTCATGAAATGCAACAGCTACTATTGCTACAAGCACTAAACGGCTGCTGCTGCTTTGCCTGCTTCCGCAATGACGACGATCGCCATCATGAAGCTCGCTGAGGGCGTGACTACGACCACAAGCCACGGGTTCGGTCTTATCTGTCTAAAGGCTTAGGACTATCCTTGCTGCTACTATGATGCAGTTTGCACTATGTGAAGGAGTGACAGCGATGTAGAACAGGGTGTTTGTGATGAAAACAAGAGAGGAGTGGTGGGAGAAGTGCAGCTCAAAGCGGGGTTTAGTATCGTCCCGTCTGTTTGCCTTAATTACCTGCTCTTCTCCCTTTCCTTTCCTTTTCGTCATCACTGTCACTGAGAAAATTCTCTTTCGTGTTCTTTTTCAAATTCTATCTCTTTCAAACCTAGCCTTGATTAAAGATCTCTCTTGAATGGACTGCGGCTTGATCTCTTTGAATTTTCTAAATTCCAGTAACTAGACTATGAATTCGCTTTAGGGCAGGTCAGTTGGCGACGGTCGACAATCGCGAATTTTAACGGGGAGGTACTTACCCTTCATTTCCTGCCATCGGCACCCCCAGTCGGATTGATATTTTTGGGCGTGCTGAATATGTATGTCTTTTCGTGTTTCTCCATCGATTTTTTTTCTTTTCTCACTCTAGATTCTCTAGTCTGCAACAAGTCTGCAACGCGTACTTTGATTGGAGGACATTCCAACGCTTGTCACGTTCTCGACAAAACTTGGGATCGAGTTGCGAACTGCACCCAACCTTCCCTTTGGTCCGTCGAAATAAGGAGTGGTACGACATGACGATTACAATCGTGGATCTCCCCGTCGAGATTCAGTCGCATATCATCCGCATGCTCTTCTTTTCACTTCATCGCGCGTCTATGGAGCCCGACCGCATTCAGCTGCCATTCAGAGCCTCTAGTTCCGAGGAATGCACTCCTGACGAAGAGCTGCCTTATAGGGTCTGGGAGGAGTCATCGACCTCCTTGCGATCACCCACGCTATTTCCCTTCAACGTCGCCTTGACCTGTGACCTCTGGCGCGAGATCGTCGCGGGGGTTGCAGACTATTGGCCCAGGCTGGTGTTCGACGTCTCCAAACCCAGAGAGACCCGGGCCTTGTTGATCGCCTTTGACGTTGTGAAGGACAAGCTTGTGAAAGGGCAAATTGAAGTATTGGTTTATTCATCTCGAGAACTCGAGAAAGCGGAGGAGAATAGGGAAGTTAAGGTTATCATGGATGCATTGCAGCCTTACGTGCCCAAGTGTAAATCTGTCACTTTCCACTTGACATACGCATCATCCCTTCCGCCATCCTATGCATTTTTCCTTCAAGACGCATCTCACTTGCACACACTAGAGATGTGTTGCCGTGTCGATGACATGGAAGCGATCGATATAGCTCGTCAAATGGTGGAGAGGATTGCGCTACACGATACTCACTTGGAAAAGTCCTTCTCCGGACTGAGCGACCTGGTTCTTAGTGGTCCAGGGTTCATGGATCTCATGCAATGCATTCCTGACCCAGAATGGCTTACAGACCTCAACCTGTCCCTTGTCATCATCTCTCACTTTGAATTCACGAGAGATGGACCCTACTCCTTGGTCAGCTTTGTCGAGTACCTCTCAAAACTGAACATCTCCTGTCTGCATCTCCGCCATCTCTCCCTTGCATATGAGTATGAAGGCGACTCGTATCTCCTCCCCGCTGGGTATTGTCCCCCATACATTCCCACAGGACTCCTTTGCTTCAAATCCGTGTCGGAGGCATTCATCAAGAATCTGTACGCCATCAGCGACATCACGGCTGACCATTCCCTCTGTTTCGAAGACTGTTCTATTCCAGCCAACGTTCGTTGCGAAGGCGGAGACTCTCTCCACCTCGATCGTATTCACGACGCTGCAGAAGGCCTTTCTGATTCTCTGTGTCATATTTTGAAGGTGTGGGGGGGTCGAAGGGTTACCTTCAATCGGTGTCCCGCGGTAAATGACGAATTGCTTGCATGGATGGGCAAACAGGTCGATTATGTCCTTCCGGACGATATTTTCTACCCTGAAAATGGCACCAGTGTCATTGAATTGGACAGACCACTGCCAGCGGGCGAACGTTTCTCCTTTTCCCAAAGCTCTCGGAAAGGTCTACCTATGTGGAATACATCATCCTTGCACATCCGTGACTGTGAAAACTTCTCTCCGGCTGCCCTACGCGGTATGCTTCAAGCTCGCAAAGACATTGTGTTGCGTTCCATTCAGAGGAGGGAAGAAGGTCAAGCGGATCAAGTTGCTATTGATACCAGTCTTGCGCCGGTGGATGATGACCAGATCATGGTGTCCGATTTAGTTGTCTACAGTAAAATCCCCTTGAGCAAAAAGGACAAGACATGGTTTGAAGCCAATGTGGACACTTTCGAAGTAAATTGGTTCACAAGAATTGGAGATGATTCGTGGACCGTCACTGCTGACATCTTTACAGCCAGGCAGGCGGATTTGTAGTCTCTTCTCGAGGTGGTAGTTTCCGGTGCAAGCCCTTTCAGTGGCACGTCGCAGCATTCAGGCACGGGGGAAAAGGTGCGTGTCATAGCATGGCGAAGAACCGAAGATGAAAGCTCGTCCGGCTGTGCGGGAGACAATCCATCGAGAAATTCGTCCTCAAAGTAGTCCCTGGTTGTCTGTCAGGTGGACAATAGAGACCTCGAATCTCCAGCCAGGCTTTGTCGCTTGCTAAGGGTATCCAAGGAAAGAGGATGCCAGCTGTACTAGCCACTCAATCTCAATTGCTCGTGCAAAAAATTTCTCGTGCTGCCAAGGAACATGGCTTTGCTCGCGATGCTGTATAGTACGAGATTCTAATGGGCAGAGACATTGTATAAAGGAACGACGCAGGGTTGAATGACGGCCAATGATAGAGGAACATGAAAGGTTTCTCAAGCGGTCATGTAGTCTGCTTTGTCCCCATTCACGCGTACAAGCCTCAATGCATGTCAGGTTTAACCGTCTACAAGTGGCAGAGCACTCAGACGAGAGGACCGCAGTATATTGCATACATCAATTATTCACAAGCAAAATATTACCGTCTAAAGGAACAAGAAAGATCACTAGATCAAAAGCGTTTATCGACCAAAGCAGTGGGACAGCAATTTATAAACGGACCAGTCTGAGTGATACAGAAAGGGAAAGAAAAGATTTTCAGAGCCATCGATATGAAACACCTCAGCTTCGCAGCGTGCCTATGGCCGGGAATACCCAAGTTACAAGCCCCCCATCCGTCAGCGCCCTTCTGAACCTCTTGTGAGGTCCCGATAACCCAACCGCGCTGTTCAATTCTGACCGTAATGCTGGTAAGCGTTGGAAGTGCCGTTCAGGGTCATATCAGAATTGCTGCCTTGTACGAACTCAGGAGCGCCAGCAGCATGATGGTATGCGTTGTGACTCCCTTCAACCTGAGATTGAGCAACGTTCGGAGGATAGAATTGCATGGTATTAGATGGGAGGGGGACATTCGTGCCATAACCAGAGCTGCTACCCTGAACGAACTCGGGAACATTGCTGGTCGTGTCGTGGTATACACCCTGGCCACCCTCAGCCTGAGCTTGAGCCACGTTAGCAGCATGATATTGTGGAACGTCCAAGGGAGGAATAGGAGCAACCATGCCAAGGGGATGGCGAGGAGTCGGAGCTGGCAAGGGAGTGGGGACAGTCGGAAACCGCATGGGTGGATCCATGTGTGCTTGTAAGCCAGAGATGTTAGGGAGTTGCGTCTGAACAGGATAATTGAAAGTATCGTGAAGGTTTCTCATGTCGGCGTGAGACCTTATGTGGCGCAGATGCCCTTGAGGGCCGTTCGCAAGATGCTGGTCACCGACGCGGTTGAGGGCCGTATGAGAAGGAACGCGCATCTCGAAAGGAGGTTGAAGTCCGTGTGGGGGACCCATTCCTATGGTTGGCACCTGCGGTACCTGGAGCCTTGGGTCCCCGAGGGGACGCATAGCACCTTGGCCATGCAAAGCGGGCCTATTCATCAGCCCTTGCGCAGGCACAGACCCCGCGGGCGAGACATTGAGGGTGAAGGATTGATAGTGGTTGACGACGACCTGCGGCCCCGTCGAAGCCTGCACGCCGATTTCACGCGAAACTTTGCCCGGAGAAGGAGCTTCTTTCTGGACCTTTCTGTTAGAACCTGAGACCTTCCTGGAAGTCGTAGTCGCCTGCGTCGCAGATATGGACGAAGGATATGGCGTCGAGACCACTCGCTTCCGTTGGTTCCGTACCGCCGAAGTCGGGCTCGCGAGCTTCGGGGCATTAGACTGAGACGAAGAGGAGGGAGTCCGAGGCCCGCTAGGAGAAAGTGCAGCTTGTCTCTGCGATCGTCTAGGAGTGGCCTTGTAATGTCATCAATACATCAAAAGAACAAAGTGTACTCGAACAAGAGCTTACAGGAGCTGCGGATCTCACTGAAGGACGATATGCCTAGAGTCAAATTAAGAACTATGAGCAAATCAAAAGACCAGGTAATTGTGAGTACACACCTCGTCATCAGTGTTGCGGGAACGCCTTGAAGGACTCTGTATCGGCGAAGTATCCATATTGGCAGGCGAATGGCTGTCCGTGCTAGACGTCTTGGGAGGTGGGGTAGATGGTCTCTGGGATGCATTCTTCGAGTTGGAAGGCATGATGGAAAGAAAATGGTTCGAGAGATATCGAAATGAGTGTCAGATCCAGAGGTTGAAAGGGACAGGAGACGACAGGTCAACTGTCGTCGACAAAAGCAAGCGATGGTCGGAGTGTAAGGCAATTCCAGCGTTTTATATCAGCCCCGACTCGTCTCCAATGCGAGTGTGCTGAGGGCCAACACTGTCCGCATACGGTGTGTGGCTCGAAAAGCGCCCTGAAAACAACTGTCGGGCCAGTCGCAGTGTGCTTCGTTATTTTGTCTATTTTCTGAAGAAGTAATAAGGCCAATGAAGGCGTTAAAGGTGATGAATAGACATTACCATTCGAAGCAAGGCCATTGAGATATTTCTATAGATTGTGTGGTGTCTCGACACGGTCGTAACCTGTACTCGAAGTATCGAATCCTCCGAAATGACAATCCCGCTCGTTTTGACCACTCCGCGGACCTTTCTCATGTGCCATACTTGTCGAATATTGCTTTGAACCTTTTCTGTAGCGGAAGTCAGAATGGTAACGGTAGAGAACACCTGAGGTAGACGACATACCACCTTGTTGGCCTGACTGCGCGGCCCACATCGCTCTCCATTCCTCCACCAAAGTGAAAGGCCATCGAAAGCGTAGTCTATATACCCATTAAGGGCATTGATTTGTAGCTTCTTTTGCTGGGCCCTTGTCTATCTCCGTCACTAGGTCATAGGCGCCATCCAATGCACGTAGGAGTGTGTCTCAAAGCGGGCTCGGACAGTCGGGCTCGCGAGTCGCATCATAAGGCCCGTGGTGTCGAGTATAGCGCGATTTGGAAAGCTTGAGAGGTGGTTAGTGATACAGTGGTTTTGTATGCGTAGAATTAGTCATTTCGAAATGCAGGGTAGATGCTGTACTTGAAAATATTACTGGGTAATGTACGAAGGAAGTCCAAGGCTTTTTGGACAAGCCTTCTAAGTTCATGTGCTGTGGCGCAGTCGTTTAGGGCAGGTCAACTGGCGTCAAGTCAGACTCGGAAGACTGAACCGTAACCTCCTTGTGTTCGACGTTCGTATTGAAAAACGAACGTTACATTCCAATTTATAAATTTTGCTGTTCTGTCGCTGCCTGCCCACATGGATCTCTCTTTCGACGCTGTCGCAAGGCGTATCAAATCCCTTACCGCCATTCTCCACGCCATATATGATTCACATCTGCAACATCCACCCAAAGCCAACAGAGACCCAATCCCAAAGCCACTGCGTCATCTGGCTACTCTTTTACATCGTGGGCGGCCTCTGAATTCGTCTGACTACTGTGTCGTCGCCGTCACTGGGGCAGTGGAGGTCACCAGTCTTTCCATTCTCGTTGTCGCACAAAATTCGATGCCTGCTCCGAAAGGTGCAATCACATTGCGCGCAGTAGACTCAAATGCAAATGGTACACGTCTTTCTGATCTGCTAAGAGAGTCCGTGCTTCTTTACATTTCACGCTTCAAAGAAACTGAATTTCATTAGCTGGGGACATGACAGGTCGTTGGAGGGTCATCTACAAGACATTTTCGCTACCATGACTCTATTCGACCAGCCCAGCCAGAGGTACGTCGGGAGCATGCCATTTGAGGTCTTAAGGTTTTTTGTTGGCCGGAGCTACCACGCGCTTCGAAGACGAGTTCGAATGTTTGCCAAAAACTGGGAGCTGGATCGATTCGATAACTGGAACCCGAATTCTGGCGAGAATGTTTTCTCAAAATGTCCCATCTGGATTCCTGATCTGCCATGTATTGAAATTTTACGGCCTTCCAATCCTCCCCACTTCGCCGTCATGCGCAGAAGAGAGCGAGAGACAGAGAACGAGCGCATCACGGAATGGGAATTTAGTCAGGACACTGCTAAGGGATGGGTAGGCCTTCTCACTCAATGCGTCCGCGAACTCGAGAAAGCTGTCGAGGAACAGGAGCCTTCGATCAGTGGGCAATCTGAGAAGCCTTTTGATCCTTCGACTGTTGCTTCCTTGTGTTCTTGTCTCCATGTTCTTTTGATATGGGGCGGAGGTTTTCTTTCGAAACTCCTCACAAGTTCGTCATTAGGGAGGGCTCATCACCCTACTTACCCTATTAGAGGAGGTGTGTTCATTCGGCTTTGCTGCAAGCAGTCTGTTGCTCAGTCACTCCGTTGCAAAGATAGTGATGATAACAACCCAGGTAAGCCCAGTTTGACGAGAACCAGACGCTCCTCCGCTCACCCACTATTATAGACGAGCTGGAAAGTATGAAGGTAGAGCAGGGAGAGACAGGTGGCGAGCAGTGTCTTCGTCACCTACGATCTATATCCGCATGGGCAGCGGCTGTCTTCTATCTGTTTTCTGACACCAAGGAGAGTCGTCTCCTGCGGAGTCGGGAACTGTTTCGCCGTACCGGGCTGGTTGAAGTCACAACAGAACCGACCCAAATCCATTCCATCGTCGACGTTGTGGACCAGTTCCGGCTCAGGTTTGCGGAAGAAAGTCCTGAAGTCATCGAAAGTTTGAAGAGCCGTCTATCCACAAGCAAACTCTATTCGAAGGCTCTTGGGCCTGAACCGCAGTTTCCAGGTGCAATCCATGCCGAAGCAATCCTGATGGGCATCTTTGAATGTTTCCAAGAATCGACACACAAACTTGACGTTCTATTCGATCCTGGAGTTGGAGACGATAATAAGCGAGAACTACGGTCTCTGATTGCAACGGCAAGTCCTCCAACATGTGCATTCTTTACGAGGATCGCAACTAAGTACGCTGGCTCCATTTCAGGTATCAACCAGTAAAATTATTGCCGTACCAAAGAAATGTTGCTGGTGCTGTAGATGGCTTTCAGATCGTTTGCAAGATACAATCGTTGCCGGCCATAACACCATTCATCCCTGGAGTCCACCTTGCCATGGAATTAGCACTGGCACCTTGCAGGATCTGGAAACAGCCCTTTGGGTAAAGCTCAAAAGTGTTATCGCCAATGCTTTGATACGTGGATGAACCGCTCAGCGAATTCAAAATTCAAAAGATCCTACCCGCTCTCGAAGGGATCAGGATTTGTAGGAATAGGATTTCATTTGCGATTGGATGGCTTCTACTTTGCAGACAATGCTTCAGGTTGCATCTGCAAATGTTATTCTACTTGCCTCCGAGTCGGTGAGTAGTAGTTCATTATAGGAATCTAGACGCGAAACGGCTAAGCGGTATGACAGATCACTGAGTATATCACAGTATTGGCTGCCCCGACGCGAAACGGCTGGGCGACACACTAAGTACATGACGAAGGAAAGGGAAGTTGAGTTGCTCACCTCAGCTCAGTGGTAAGGCAGACCACTGAGGTGCTCGAGCTCAACTCCCTGGCTTAAGTACTACACTGTAAGGCACAGCAAATGTATCTAGAATTAGTAGTCCTTGTAAAATTAGAGGAAGCTCTCGAGAGGCGAAACATCATACCACATAAAGGATCTACTAGCGGTTTTGTGGCCCATAGTAATAGAGGAGCCGAGGAGGGGATGCGTGAAGGATGGTATCTCGATGGATTGGGAATAGATGAAAGAATCGGACAGTAAAATGGGACACACAAAGTAAATTAGCGAATATTATGATACGTACGGAAGATATTGCGGCACTAGATCTGATTTCGTCTTCAGCTTCAGAGGCGGTCACTTGTGCACACGACGCGAAGCAAGTGGCCAAAGAAAAGGTCGTTCTAAATTTAGCGGCCTCTCGTTTGCTTTTGTCCTCATTCATGAGCGGTGTATACCTGAACCCTCTTCCCGACAAGCACCGCTGTGCAAAATGTGGCACGCTCGAGGCGCCGGAGTCTGAGAAGAAACTGCAGTGCTGCAGCAGATGTAGAGCAGCGCGGTACTGTTCTGTCGCATGGTCAGTAACAGCTCTGGTTGCTTGGCGCATTCAAATTGTATGGTTCACTGATGCACTTTTTACTCTACCAATCTACACAGCCAGAAGGCAGATTGGCCTACACACAAAGTGCTGTGGTGCGTTTTTCTTCGGTTTGGAGAGGTTGTGGGGATGAGAGATTGATTCTAGGTCTTGTATCGTTGGTGCCATTTAAATTTCCCCAACATTGCCAACATTTTGCGCTTATCGACGTCCTGGCCATCGTACATCATGTTCTGCTCATGCTTGTGGCTGGGAATCTACTGGTACTAGTCCCCAGTATGCCATGGGCAAGAGCCTGGACGACCCTGGGGTGTACCTGGGCAAGAAAACTCGTAAAGGAAAGAAGGACGAAGTAACGCGAACGAGGTCAGCTTGACCACTTCTTCTCTTTCTTCATCTACATTCAGGGAAAACAGGGTTGGCTGATCAATTCCTTTCGCTTTACAGAGCAGACATCTTAGCAGACCTCTCTGCATTCGCTATGTGCCACAACCCGTATGTGAACTTTATCTTTTCCTCATACGCCAAGCAAATCAGTCCCACAAACTTACCCTGATGACAGCGATACGCTCACCGTCACCGCGTGGAACCTCCTTGACCTCATCAACACCCCTTCTCGCGCCAAAACGCACTTCCTCGGCGTCACCGTCCGGCGGAACCTCGACTCCTACAACCCGCGCACATACTACTCCCTCGTCGACGCCGAGGTGCTCCCCTGGCCGCTTCTGGAGAAGGCGTACGAGAAGAGGGTCGGGATGGACATGGGGAAGGGAGGGAGTCTGTTGACTGATTCGCCGAGGAAGGTGTTCGAAGAGGATGAGGAGAGGCGGAAGAGGGAGGATGGGGCACTGGGGAGTGTGATGATCGTTACTATCGAGGTGCCAGACGGGCAGGCGATGTCGCCCAAGGAGGCGTTGATGAAGGTAAAATGGATTCTTTTTCTTGTTTTAGCCCGAAGTCGGTATCGACAAAGCGCCTTTTTCATATAGCTCGTCGTGCACATCGTCCAGCCTGTAGGTCTGTTCAAAGAGCATCGTGACACGCTCTCGGCTCTCGTGAGTTCTTGATACCGACTATTCCTATAGTGCAATTTGCTCATGATTCTTTTCCTTCACTAGCCTCGACTATCGAAGGCGTACTACATTAAATGCCTCGAAAACAGCCTCAAAGGCGGGCAATACGCGACGAGGTTCATGCCATATTCCGGGACAAGTTGAATGGCTGAAGAGACTGGGTGGTCAACTGTCAACGTTCTAGCATGTGCGAGGTATGCAAACATGTACGATATACGAATGGAATGATCCTCTTTGTGGATTTGGTTGACTTGGACTGGGCCAGTGGCTCGCAATCAATGGCCGAACATTGTCTTTTTTCGGCCTTGTTATGAATCGGATTCTAAATGTGAGGTGGCGATGGCGATGGGCCATAGGCTCATGGCACCTTGTAGCAGCCAAGCTTCGAGGTACATTCTTCTCGCTTCTCAGTCTATTCTTTTTCTTCTATTTTTCCTTGAAGGATGACGCGGATGGCCCGTCTGCCTATGCTTCTAGATCTCCAGATCTCCTGTAGCACCTCCAGCTCTATAAAATGCGACAGTATTGGGTTCGAGATCCCCATCAGCTCAGCGTCTTCGCCTCCTTTGAGCAATCTAACCACCACCACACTCGACATCTACCAAACTTTTACTCGCGATGCTCTCCACCCACGTCGTTGACGTCTTCTCGCACTTGTCGACCGTCAAGGGGGCTCGAACTCAGCCTTTAGGCATCATCGACCGACTCTTCATTGACAATCACCCCCGAGCAACATCCTGACTCCTGAGTTCCAACGCGGTCCATGCAGGCTACCGTCTTTGAGCCACTCTTCCGCGGCCAGCTTTACCGATGGACTTCTTGACAGCCGTCTGCTGGAATAAGATGCTGGATGAAGAGAAGAGACCTTATTCTGAGGTCTACTTTCGGGAAAACGATATCGAGGACACCTTCGGATAGGAGTCAAAAGCTCGACCCAGAGAGCGAGCGACGACGTGTGAACGCCTTGGTCGAACTGGTAGCCTGGATGAACCCCCGCCTTGTCGGGCCACCACGTCCGGCTTCCACCAGCCGCAAGAAAGCGTCTTCTAAGCAGAAGAGAGTCAGCTCTTTGAAGAAAGGGAGTGGTCGCGCTCACTATCCCCGCTCTCCCTCCCAAGCAGCCACTCGTTATGTACAGGACCCCTTTGGCGCTGCGGGTCCATTATACGCTCCTTCAGGCTTTGGTGGGCAGGGTGCATATGCACCGGATGTGTTTTGTCATTCCGTACGTTCTACGCTGTTCAGAGTTGGTATTTTTGTCACTGATAGCCTCTCGCGTTCAGGATGTGACGCATTTGACGCGTCCCGTAACGCCAGTCACGTGGCAGCCCATAGAAATGTTAACGGTTAACTTAACGTTCCCATCAACGACGTCGAGCGCGTCCTCCGCGTCAGATGTTCCGACTTTCAGCCCTCGTGAGCTCAGTATGCCTATCTCCTACAACGACTTCTCCATTGGAGTCGCGCCTTCCCCTGCTACAGCTGAAGCTGCCCTCTGTGACCGACAACTGCAACGAATGCGACCTGTCACGGCGCGCTCTGACCTAGATATCCAGATTGCTCTATCTGCTTGTGCTTTCCCGCTACTCCCCTATGCTTGCCCGCGTGTTTTTCCTT
>NHYE01005251.1:0-18750 GCA_002938385.1 Gymnopilus dilepis | reverse complement strand
GAAGATTAGTTCAGGAGAATAGATATGTTATCAACGCTTCGACAAACCGACGGAACAGCCTATTCATGTTGCTGTTTAAGTAGACCGAAAAGCAGAAACGAGACCAGATGAACATACCAAAGCAGGCAAGGACGAGTGTGGCCTAACAACAAAAGTTAAAACCCATAATTGAAGCCATACCAGTCGTATATTCGCCGAAGACTCACCACCACCATCGTCAAAGGAACATTATTACCGCTAACTGAACAGGATTGGTCAGTAAAATGTGAATTGCAACGCCTCTCGAAAACTTACGCCTCCAAACTCGCAAAGTTAGGAAGCTAAATCAAATCACGAGTGAGAAGCGCGGATCAAGTGTAGACAAAAGTTTACTTTACCCTTGGACCAACAAGCCGATTAAACCCTACCAGACAATCTTAGGCGGGAGAAAATCAAGCAACTGATCGGCGCACGTACGTTGAACAAGACTTCCAACTTGAGGGTGAACGCGTTGAATAGCAGGAGCAGAAGAGGACGGCGAGGACCTACCAGGACACTCCTGCAACAACTAGTCAGTTCATGATGCCTGGCAACTCATGCAGCTACATACCACACTATGTAGCCCAACGTATCGGCATTGTTGTAGTTGGTGATCACATAGTGGTATACTTGTCGTAGATAGTATGAGCTAACATTGCAGGTATGATGCCCGAAATATTCAACCGACCAGTATGAGAGATAAGTGCTTGATGAACCGTCTCAAATATCCAGACAGCAGAGACCTGGGAAACGAGGCGATGAGGCGAGGCAAGAAAATACGGTTGATAAACGTACAAGTGTCTTGATGTACCAGACATCCTTTGATAACAGTCAGATCGATCAAATTCAGTATTGAAAAAAGCACGCACCTGTCGGTATTTCATGAAGTAATACCAAGTCTGCACAAAGGATACTGTGCGGGATTCAGGCCGCGGCTGGAATACGGATCAATCCTAGCGTACCGCCATAGAGCCTAGAGGTCGACAGGTGTGGGGCTTAAAAACAGAAGGAAAAAAAATGGGCCCAAACGTACATCCCAGCGACCACGACTCCAATGTATGCTGCTCCAAACCTGTAAATACAAGTGAAGGTTTGGATGAGACGGCAAGAAAACCGAGTCAATAGTGGGAAGACAGACGTATTGTCAATATGCTGGACTGTCATAGCTGTAGTCAATCACGCCGCAGGGGGGGATGGACGCTGGACCAGGAGAAGAAGAAGAAAAGGTCAAACAGGACCAGAGCCTACGTGCGTCAGGTTCTTAAGGAATGCGGAAGAGGCCTAGGAAGCACAGGGAATCAGTCAATTTCCTTGCTACTCCCTCCTTGGTATACGTACTCTACACTTGAAGCCCACAAGGTAGATAGAACACGCCAGTGGTTTCTTCTCGCAAATGACGGATAAGATCATTATTTTTGACCCGGAGAATTTTCCATGTAGCGGGTCTGGCGGACGTTGTCGGCCATAGACAAGGCTAGAGAAGGTGGACACCTGCTGAAAAGTGAGGCGACTCTATTGCCTTACTCGCCGGAACGAAGCTGGGTTGCTTTCCTAGTGCAAATCAAAGACGTAATTTGCCCTGAGATGCACGGATGCTTCTCAATGGAAAAAGCAAATAATTCTTTTTTGCCTTGGGTTCTTAACACGCCATGACCTGCCAACGTGTCTCATCACTTTCTTCGCCCTCCACTCTGCAGTGGCAATTCATCACCCGTGGCGACTCCCAAGAGCAAGGAGGCGACGAGATCGATGGAAAGGAATTGCCAGGAATTTCGAGGAACAGTATGCTTCAGCACAATAGGCGGTCCGTGGAAGGGACAATGTAGCAAAGTTCTAACGGCGCGACCTGGAAACAATCTAGAAGCGCTCGTATTCCATGGCGAGCGAGGACGTGATAGCCATGAAGTCTTCGAGCTATCTCCCAAGGCAAGCCTTCTGGGCAAAGAAGATTAGGTCTGCGAGCCACTTTGCGAGAGCTCCGAAGAGTTAAAGTGCCATAAGCTATCGCAACCTTACGGAAATATACACGCCGTAGGTAGGCTGTAGTCGCAAAAGGCAAGATGAGACGCTCGGAACCACGAGGAGGCACATGAGGCGCTCGGCATTGAACGAGTGAGGCAAAGATCAACGTTGTCGTCAAGCTAATTGTGGGAGTAGATCGCAGACTCAGTGCATATTCTGCAACATGACGAAACGCTTTCGGGACTTTGTCGCCTATTGCTGAATTTCAAAGATTTGCATCTTGTACAGTGCTCATTGAACTTCTCCATCGTACAACACGTTATACTAATCATACGATCCCAATACAAATATCCTCAAAAATAAGAAATTACCTAGCTGTATAGTGCTACGACAGAAAATACAGTATGTTATAACAAGTGTCTGACAGATGAGAAAGGAAAGAGGAACGAAGAGGAGAAGAAATCAAAAAAAGAATCCATGTCGCACATGAAGATGGTACAGTCGAGTCCGCATCAATCAGCATAGAGCACATGCTTGTCCGTTCCCTCCATCCACGCTCGGAGTTCCTCGTCCGTGTCAAGTCCCACAAAGGTGTTCGTCATGCTGTCGCGATATCTCAAATTGGCTACCTCGCCCCCCAACCGAGACTGCACCTTGTCCATCAGTTCAGCGTGTGTGACCTTTGGATGGACGCGGATCGCAATGAGGTCATCTGCTACTCTGTCGAAAATCTTGATCTTAACAAATGCAGTTTGAGGATTGGCGGCTGATATAGGAGGGTTATTGAGGTTTGCGGTCGCGTTCGAATGTGAGCGCGACCGCGTTTGCGAAGTTTGCGAAGATCGGAATGATTCTGTCGACGGGGTCGCGTCCGAAGGACCATAACCGCTGTCGTTCCATCTCGAACTTTGACCACTCCGCGGTTGAGGTGAGCCGTTGCGGTCCCTTGATAGAGGCGAATTTGACCGCGAGTGGGAGTTGTACGAATTCGGCTGGTTGAACGATGTTGATGAACCTGATCGTTGGTGATTCTGAGCATGAGCGTGAAGACGGAGGTTGTCATCTTGGTATCGCTGATTACCCTGACTGTAAGGGTGCCTGTCATAGTTTTTGCGCTGTGGGGAAGGGGCATATCCTTCGTCCTCGTATTCCGAGCCATCACTAGGAGGGCGATCCTGCATATTCATTCGTGCCATTTGATCGTGAATTTCGTAAGGGTCTTGGCGGTAGTCGTCCGTAGGTGGCTCATTATTGAAGATCTCGTCGAGTTCTTCAGTGCGCGGTTCACCTTCATTCTCGACGTCGCCGGGCTTCAGGGCCAAAAACTTGCGAACGACGAAATGCTCAAGAATGTACCTTTGGCCGTTCTTGCCGAGATCGCAGAGAGCTCGAACGTAGTCGTCTAGCTCGGTTTTTCGAGTGGCTGTTAGTTCGTCGTCAACGTGCTGAGCAGGGCCGGGCATGTAAGGAAGTGTCCTGGGTTCTGGCGGATGTCGGCCAGCTTCGCGAGGGAATGTGTCCAAGAGAGAGACTTGGAAGTCATAGAAATCATTATACTGGCGGAATAGGATAAGATTTTTAGATGGTGGCAGCCTTGTTTGACCAGGGCGATTGTATGGTTGGTACACAGCATCGATTCGGAACCAGTACTCCTCCATTTCGTAATGAAATGAAACGACACGCGCGGACAGGAGTAAGCCTTCAGGTAGGGTTTCTGGTGTGGGTGGACGATCCACTCTGGGAGGCGGTGGCTGGGAATTATACTGGTTGTTGACCATTGAGGTTCTGGATGGCGCATCGATTACCCCCAGGGCAATGCTGTTTTGCTTGTAGTTGAGCATGGCTCGTTTCCAGTCCTCAACCTTTGGCAGTTCGCCACGGTCCATGAGGCCTTCTACATCGACGATCGGTTTCCCTGTTGTCGGATCGTGAACTTCAACGAACGAAACGGGAATTAGACCTGGTCGTCCGAGGCGACCTATGGGTTTGGCAACGAACCACTCTCGGTTTGACTGGGCGACGACAGTGATGGGATCCCCTCGCTTAGCGTCCAGTTCGTCTGCTCTTTCGGCGTTGAAGTCGTGGAGGACGATGGCGTAGAAGACCTGAGTTTTAGGAGCATGCTCCGATCGGACGGGAGAAACAATAGGTGGAGACATAGATGGAGCGGGGGCTGCTTGAGAGGTGCGATTTCTTTACATACGAAGTTGGCATAAGCGAGCAAGAGTCATAGAAGCAGTCAAACTCACTGGGCAGCATTTTTGCCGAACTCTTCAAACAAGGCGCGAGGGACTAGGCCTCGTGCGCCGGTGACTGGATTGTGAGCCTCGTACCACTCGCCCGTGGGATCAGCATCCTTGAGAACATAGAAGAAGTCGCCTTTGCCGAAAGAAAGCTCCTGGGGAGCCTGGGATCGGTAGGCGGAGAGGGCGCGGATAACTTTTTGGGGAGGAAGGATCGCAGAGGGTGGCTTGGACACGGAAGGCAGTGGGACTGGCGTAGAAATCTGAGGACGACTGGAAGATTCTCTGTTGCTGTTGAGCGATTTGCGCAGGGACTTCATGGCTGGGGAAGACAAGTGACTGGAATCTCTATCAAGACAGTGCTACTTTATCGCGCACGTGACCCTTCAAACAATAGGCAATGTCTGTTTCCAATGCTACCATCTGCACTTTGTCTCCATGAGCGCCGCTCTGTCCTCGCGGTTTCTCGGTCTCTTACGCGTCGCAACTGCGTTTGAGACCTCAGCTTGGCCGCCGTCTTCCACCCTCCTCGGAATCACCGACTTTCTTTACGGGGATGATTCGCCGGAGGATGATCCTAAACAGGTCCGAGCATGGCAGCATCATGGCTTCAATACGTAGAGATGGCATAATAGTACGGCCAGCTGAACGTTAACAAATAATGAATTCACATCAATCGTTGACTGCAAGGAGACAGAATTGACTGTCGTATTACGTAAGCGAGCTCATTAGTAAACACGCACATACCACCGCAGAGCCTCTTCCGCAATACCAGTCCGACACATATCACAGCTTTCGTTTCTGCTTCATCGTCGATCATGGCCGCAAGAAAGCTACAAAGTCAGTTTACATCCCTCCAGGAACAAGATTTAACTCTAAACCATATGCGTCGTCAGCCGAAATTGACCGCACCCTCAAAAAGGTGGCGGAGGGTGTCGAGCTCTTTGAGAGCATATACGAGAAGATGCAGTCGTCTACAAATCAAACACAGAAGGAGAAGTCAGAGCTGGATTTGAAAACCCAGATTAAGAAGCTGCAGCGATTACGCGACCAAATCAAGACTTGGGTCGCCAGTAATGACATCAAGGACAAGTCGGCCCTGCTGGAGAACAGAAGGCTTATTGAAACGGTGAGTATCAGATACGTCCTTAGCTATTATGTCCATTGGCTCGCTACGCGCGAATTACATGACATGTCCTGACGGCCTCCTCGTGTCCTAATTCTTTTGAACATGTGGTTGCTGCCTTGCGCCTGTCTCTTTTTTAACTCTCGATGTTGGCGTTCTTTTTACGGCTGCGAGTCGTGCCCGATGTTCTGCTCAATCCTTTTGCCTGGATATTTGCTAATTTGTACCGCCGCTATGAACAGCAAATGGAGAAGTTCAAAGCTTGCGAAAAGGAGATGAAGACGAAAGCCTTCTCTAAAGAGGGCTTAATACAAGCGGCCAAACTCGACCCGAAGGAGCAAGAGAAAGAGGAGGCAATTCAATGGGTGAACCACCAAGTGGAAGAGTTACAAATGCAAGTGGAACAAACAGAGGCAGAGGTGGAGGCGCTCCAAGGTGCTGGAAAGAAGCGGAATAAAGGCGGTCAGAACGCCGGGCGCCAAGAAGAACTCGAGCATCTAAACGAACGTCGAAAGTGGCACATAGGTCGACTGGAAATCGTTTTGCGGATGTTAAACAACGGGTCATTACCTCTGGAGAAAATGAAGGATTTGAAGGAGGATGTGGGATTCTTCGTGGAGAGCAATATGGTCTGTGGCACCAAAGTTCTTATGAGAGGATGGAGTCCTGACGCGCCTTGCTCCAGAATGAGGACTTTGACGAAGATGAGGGCATCTATGATGAACTCAATCTCGACGAGGAAGAAGAGAAATTCGGTTTGGTTGCCGATGATGAGAGCAGCGAGTCGTCGGACGAAGTCAGCGAAGGTTGGTCTTGTCTCCCTACTGCAGTTTCGTGCCATTCCTTACAGGTAACAGATGTTCCTCCACGGCCTGCAGCGAAGAAGCACGATGAAGAGAGTGTAACAAGCAGTAAACGAGATGATAGTCCAATACTGAAGAAGGCTTCGGCCTCTCTCAATTTGCGGAGTATGTGCGCATCCCCATTTTAATTACACATCTACTAATCAGTCACTTCTCGTAGAGCAATCTGTGGACAGTAAGTGGTTCTGCAGAGACCCTATAGTCAGTACTTGAACAAGCTTTTGCCATTTATCACAGCCAAACCACCTCCGAATATTAATTTCTCTCAGCAACCAATGTCTACAGTCCTCAAGTCTGGACTGCAACAACAACCAGCACCGCGACCTGCAGCGCCTGCAGTGTTGCCGCCTATCCGTTACGCAGCAGCTGCTGCCGCTGCAGTGTCCGGTCCCTCAGCGTCGTCCTCTTCATTGGCCACTGCTCAGACACCGACCACACCTGCCGCAGCCACACCTTCACATCCTCCGCCCCCACCCCCGACGGCACCTTCGATACCCCCAGCATTGGCTCAAGAACAACAGAGTGCTGCTACGTCGTCCCCGAGCCTTACCCAACTCTCTGTAACAAGTCCTATGTTGTCATCTGCCGCGTCGGTGTCTCAACAGCCTGATGGCTCTTTCTATTCTGGACAAGAGTCTCCAGCTCTGTCGGAAGCGGTTGGTGCGAAGGCAGTGCCTCAATCACCACAACGGGACACCACACAGCGAAAGGGTTTGTTGACACCCATACCAGTGGAATCGACGACTGACCTTGCTCTTAGAATCTGTATCTTCGCCGCTCGTCCCCAGCCAGTCGCCAAGTGCGACAGTAAGTCATCCATGTGTCGCCTCTTGAGTTCTGTTGATGCGAATTGTTCTGCAGCAGGCGTTGGCTACAGAAGCACCTCAACCGCCCCAGCCTCAGCCTCAGCCTCAGAGCGTGTTACAGTCACAACAGGCCCCTGCTACGTCAGGACCTTCTCCATTACCGCAACAGCTGCAATTTGTACAAGGTCCCAAGTCCCCTCAGGCCGTGACACCGCAGACGCAACAAGCACCCATGTTCCCTCCTGGTGTCAAAGTGCCCCAAGCAGAGCAGCAGCCGCCGGTCGGTTCACTGCCGGCACAAGGCCAACAGAGCATTGGAACCCGCCCCTCCTCGACAACTCAGTCGGTACCTCAGCATCGTCCCAACGTTCCTGCTGCTTTCCCAGGTTCTCTGTCAGATTTGGTGGTATCGTTTGAGAATGTTAAGCAGAAGGGTGAAATATTTTCCCAGTATC
The DNA here is from genome assembly GCA_002938385.1 of Gymnopilus dilepis. Lineage (NCBI taxonomy): Eukaryota > Fungi > Basidiomycota > Agaricomycetes > Agaricales > Galerinaceae > Gymnopilus > Gymnopilus dilepis. The sequence goes on along the minus strand of NHYE01005251.1, from coordinate 11,277 downwards.
TCTGGAGGACTTCTCTAATGCGCTGTTATCTTTTCTATAGCGCTGCGTGCCAACAATCTCGACCAAGTACATAAGATGCTGGAAGGAAGCCATATGAGTGTGCCTCAGCCGCAAGACACTGAGAAGTATGATCACTCTTGCAGTGAAATACGCAGACATACTCATGCTATTTTCAGGCCCAAGTACTATGTCCCTCGCAATCCCTTCCAGACAGCGCCGTACTACCCTCAAACACCTCATCCTTTGCTCCAGACTCCAGGTATCTTCCCGCAACTCGACGTGGAGACGCTCTTCTGGATCTTCTACTATCTTCCTGGTACCTACCAACAGTAAGCGTCTACTTGAAGTTTCAAAAATCAGAATAACTAACAGCATTAGGTATCTGGCTGCCAAGGAACTGAAGCGCCAGTCGTGGCGTTTCCATGTGAAGTACCTCACCTGGTTCCAACGACATTCGGAACCCCAGGCCATCACAGAGGAATACGAACAAGGAGTGTACGTTTACTTTGACTGGGAGGGCTCATGGTGCCAACGGAAGAAGAGCGACTTCCGTTTCGAATACCGCTACCTCTCTGAGGATTGAAGCATCGACGTTCTTTATTCATGTTGATATTGACCTGCATTGTTATTATTTTCTTTGTTCCCTGATCTTATTTCCTGTATTCATTCGTTTGCAGCCCGATGACATGTAGTTGAAAGATTGTCTTTCAATATAATTTGCATTCCATAGCCATGCAGTCAGTATATATTATGCTGAATATAAGTATTACTCTAATTTGACGACAGCGCCAATGCTCTCAAAGGCTTTCTGCAGCTTCTCAGCTTCCTCCTTCGAGACGTTTTCCTTTAGCACTTTTGGTACCGATTCAACGAATTTCTTGGCCTGGTAGATATGTGAGTGAAATGGATTCTTGAAAGGAAGCAAAAAAAGCGACGCACATCCATCAAAGTCAGGTTTGGCACAAGGGCTTTCACCTCTCTGATGACCTTCGGCTTCGAGCCAGCATCAAAAGATTCTAGTTTCAGGTTGAAGACAGTCTTTTCTTTGGGTTTCTCCTGCAGAAAATGTGAGGACGGAGTATGGCATGCAGCTATGAAGGACTAACAGCGGCTGGTTCGTCTGCGGCTGGGGCAGCGGCAGCGGCAGCTACCGGAGCAGCAGAGGCGGCAGGCATGGCGACTTCTTGAATATTTAGTCTGGTCTATAGAGGTATTGTTGAAGTCCATCTTCTATCCACAGAGTCCAGCCAGGAAAACGAACCTTCAGCTGGGCAACCAAGTCCGATGCTTGAAGTAACGTTAACTTCGAAATGTCGTCGACAATGCGAGTAATGGTTGGGTCACTCGACGCAGGAGCTGGCGGAGGAGGTGAGGGTTTGGAAGGTTTCGACTCGGCAGCCGTTGCCAGCCATCTTGCAGAGTTGGCTGTTCTCAAGTGACTAGGACGCGATGACCCGTCAGAGCGCGAGTTGTACGAAGGAGAGAGGAAACAATACCGGATAGGTGACGGTCGCGAGACCGCACGGAGAACAGCAGTGCAACGGCTCTAGAGACAAGTCAAACGGGAACTGCGCAGGTTATGTTGTTACTTACAGCCATGTCTTTACGGGTAAACGCGACGTGAACAGCGGAGTGGATAGAAATTTGTGATTCTATTTTGGTTTGATTGGCTGGGACATGACGGTCCGGCTCTTGGCACCGTTCACAATCTGACGAACTTGCAACGAACTCTTGTGTTTAAAACTACATGACTAGGGCTACAGTGCATACGTACAGCGAGCTAAAAAGCTACGGGGACTTCGGTTACTACAACGGGCCTGGCACTCTTGGTTCCAGGTTCGAAAGCTTGTCTCAAATCAACGTGGAATTCCTCCGATACCTCTGAGGGTGGCGGCCGTTTCCAAAAACAAAGTGTACACAAGATGTCCTGTTACAAGAAGTGAGTAAAATCATTATCTTATACAAAACGAAGAACTCGCCTTCTGGGTCCCAAATATCAAAATGACCATAGTGGCAGCTGTTCGTCGAATCAGCAGGTACTCTTAAACTCGCGAGGTCAAAAGAAGAACCATACCGCCAGCTATGACAAGGTCGGGGACGGGGCTTGAAGGAGACTTGATGGACAGGAGGCTTAGGCTGCACCGATTCAGCGATAATTGATTAAAGATTTGAACCGCAGGAATACCGACCTCATGGCAATTATGATGTAAAGCCCAAAAGCTATGATGCGCAAAGGCAGACTGAGATCCATAGTCCATTTAGGAAGAGAGTCCTTGGTAACAGTCAAGTGCCTGTAAATGAGCACTATGGTCCAGCCTGGAGACACTTCGAATAAGTATGGTCGTGATGCACGGGATAGTCGACGTACTAATGAAGATGAATGTCGAGAAAAGTACGACAGCTGAGAAAAGCGTCAAGAAATCAGTGCTGGTGAATATGAGCCTTTAGACATCAAACAAGACAGCTGGGGCAATTTACAGGACGGGCGATTGCAAGGAGCAATAGAAAAAGCGTCGATTTCGAGAGACATGCGATGGATTTGCTGCGCCGACCTATTTGATACTTGTCAGCTCTTCACAAGCTTGATACCATGGAAAGTTTATAGTACCGTGGCAGTGGCCAAGACGCAAATAAAAAATGCCAAGAGTGGCAGGATGAGCATCTAGAGGAGATGTCGGCAGGGGTGCATGTACGAGCACAACAAACTCACGACCCAAGTCCGGATAATATGATCTGCATCGCGATATTCCTTGCCGAAAAAGGCCGCTCTCGTGCTGAAGAACATCTAAGAAATCAAGAACTGTCGTCGCACACGCCGATCCCAACAAATAGCGATTTACCTGTAAAACGAGCATAAAGGCCGCCATTGATGTGCTGGCCTACGATCAGGCATTTTCACTACAAGACTTTTTGACAACTCACAAGGCAGGCATTCCGTAGAGAAGGGATGCTTGAAGCAGGCAAAGCATCTTTGAGGGTTCTGGCCCTACGGTTCTACCTGCGTACACCCTAGCGAGCAGAAAACATTGATAAACGCATCACTCGAAATAGACCGAATCAGAATGTGCTCACAATAAACTCGAGGATCTATGATTAAGATTGTCAAGAATAAGTCACGACTAAAATCAAACTAGAACGTACAGTCCAACGATAATGAATGCCACACATAGATTGACAAAAGTCGGATGTCGATGGACCGTCTTCGAAAAGAAGACGATACCGAGCAAGACTGGCAAGCCAAAGTGGGACGGCCACATATTGAGAACCAGAAAAGCTATCAGCTGGCCATGCGTGCCGTGCACAATGTTCACCGGGAGATCATTGCCTAGAACCGCCTCGTTGGAAAACATATCTCATGAGGGAACACATTACTTACCGGCTGGAGCAGCTGAAGACATCAAGTCGCAGTAGCGTTAAGGTTTCAAGAGACGTCGAAAGGCTTTCACAATAGCAGGTACTGGGCCTGAAGCCCGCTTCAGTCTTCCACCTACAAAATGAGGCTGCCAGAGTACAGAGGGATGAGAGAAGAGAAAGGTGGGATCCATTCACACCGTCAACGTCGTTGATATCTACGACGGTTACAGCATCCACCGACCTTGATGTGTAATAATGGTACCTGTCGTATTTTATTATCTGTGGATCACCATCAGTTCACATGCTCTGGGTGCTTGTTCCCATGGAAAGGGCGGGGTCTGCTTTGGGAGACTGTCAAGACAAACGTAGGAACAAGCGGGTCAGGCCGTATCTCAAGGGGGATAAGGCACTTTCGGATCCGAACGCTAGAACAACTAGGAACTGGGCGACCTCTCTTGCGCTGCTAAAGTAGGGCACGGAACAGATACAGAAACACATTTATTCCTGAGAACAAGGTGGCAAAACGGATGCTTGACCGCGACGAACTACGAGACATCTGGGCAGCTCTCTGAGGAAAGACAACAAGGATACTCGCACGAGACCTTAACATAGTATTCAAGATCGTAACTGACACAATTTCTCCACAACCTTTCGGCCTTGCAGGCCTGGTGAAGACTCATTAGTAACAAAGAGGCGACGGAAGGCTTCGAATAGTCACCTCCTCTCTCCTTTCTTTGATAACGCTCCTTGGCAAAGGTCTGAATCATTTTCACGCTTCGTGCTCTTAATCGACCGTAATTTGAAGGATACTCGATACCCTGGTCAAAATCATCTACGGAAAGGCTCGATGAGGGTACCTAGAAGTTTAGTGGCAATAGGAGGAGTGATCCGGATAGTACTAATAAATGGCATACCATAAGAAAGCTCTCGTCCCAGGCAGTGTCAAGAACACCGGTCGGCATGAGCGAAAAGTCTGGACAGTCTGCGGCCTCTGAATGGGAAAAGTAGCCTGTGAGAGAGATATACAACAGAGACAAGATTTACTTGCCACGAATAAGGCTAGATTCTGGTAAAAGGCATGAAACAGATGCTGCTCCTAAGCTATCGCGAGAGAACCAGATATGACAGACAAGTAGCAGGATCGACCCAAGGAACAGAAGGGAAATGTCACGGAGATAGCTCAAAAGCAAAGATATAGCACCAATAGCAAACATAGTCGTGGAGGATGGTAGGTAGGATTTGGCGCGAACTATCACAGGAGGGGTCAGGCATATCATGATGCTCTAAACACCACGTTCTTCTAGTCCGCAACATAATATCGAGTGACGCAGGAGGTGAGTTACAGCCCATCACAGACATCTCGCCTCCCGTCCGCTTGAAGAAACCGAGATGTCGTCCGTGATCAATAGCGAAAGGAACGGTGTGAGTGAGGCAAGAGCAACCTGAAGAACGACTGTCAGGAAGGCTTGTAGCCTCCGAGACAAATCAAACCAAACATTGCAGGCCTTCGAGCAGTCAAGTTCAAGTCGCTCACAACCAAAGCTCGTCATATCATCATGGTCTCGTTAGCGCGAACCATCCGACACTTGCGTCGTGCAGGGTTTAGAGAGTGGTGGAGGCAGATGCAGTACATTGGCGACGCGAAGTGGGGCGCCTACGTCGGAAAGGATCAGTGCGTCCTGACTTCCCCGAAGTTCCACATTCCGGGCTAAGGTGTATTCTCCACAGATTCGGAAACAGATATTTCGAAAACAGAGACGCTGAGGAAGAAGTCCCTGGTGCGCGTTGCCGTTATTTCCTGTCCATTTTACCCATTTTCATGAGTTGTGCAGGTCGTCACCGATGGGTCGATTATGCTCAAGTATGAGTTTACTCGTTAAGGCGTAGAATGCTTTAGAATGCTTCAGCTCACGTTTCCCACTACAGCATGAATACAATGCTACTCAAGTTCCTCCGGAGTGGCATTCCTGGTTACAACACATCAGGAAAGATCCCCCAAATCAAGACTCTGTCATGCAACATCTGTCTCCTCCTTGGAAGGCGGTAAGATCCACTTTTAATGACATCCTTTCCTGGCTAATATTCATTCTACCCTAGCCCTATGTTGAGAATCTAACTGGCACAAGAGGAGCCTACAAACCTTATAATACTGTGGCGCCAAAGTACAATACTTGGGAACCCAAAGTTCACCCTCGCGCCTGATTTGTATTTCTCTTCAAGAGTTTGAGCACAGGTTTACTCGTCATTTCCGATTCTACTACCCAATACATCTTCGACAACCATTTCCGCAATCGCAAGGCTTGAAGTTAAACCTGGTGATTCTATTCCGAGTAAACTAATCATGGCGTTACTGTGGTTTCGCTGAGCATCTATGCTCGGGTAGTCGGTTCTGATGACGAAGTCCTGGAAACCTCCTCCAGGGGGTATAAGCTTTGGTCTAATTCCCACATAGTCGGGCTGCAAGCCTTCCAAGGTGACACCGGGCAAGTAACTTGTAACAGCTCGGTGAATATCTGGTAGCCTCGAACCATCGGGTATAAGCTTCTTTGTCCAGAAATCTGCATCTGCTTCGTCGCCCTTAAGTTCTGCCTCTGGAGGGTCGATCCATTCGATGTCTGGTCCAAAGCGAATCTTGCCTTGCAGGTCCAATGTTAGGTGGGTACCAAGCGACTCAAATGCGTGAGCATTCGGCCCTGTTTGAGGGCAGGGGTATATCAGATGAGAGACCTGCGAGACACCTGGCCCGTGGTAGGACGCATAAGACCCTCGAGCATAGTACATAGGTATCCGTTCTTCTTTGGGAAGCAGAGAGTTGAGGACTACGACACTCGCAAGACCGGAGGCATTGATCAGATGTCGCGCAAGTATCGCGTAGGTGTCTCCTCCAGAAGTTGCCTGCACGATCCAGCCATCTTCATTGGCGTCGATATCTGATACACCCTCAGCGCTCCTTGTCTTTTGGTATCGATCAACCCTCACGACTTCCGTGGCATAGACCAGCTCTCCTCCCTCAGACTCTTGTATGTCCTTCTCCAGACTTTCCATGAGTGAATGAGAATCGACAATCCCTGTCTTGGGAGACCACAAAGCAGCGACAATGTTTTGAGACAGGTCAGGTTCCAACTCTTCTATCTCACGCCTGGAAAGTAGTGTGGTTGGGAGAACTGGATCTGACTGGGCTGAAGGTGGAGAGTGCCGTGGCCATTTGAGCTTCAGGGACTTCGCGTGAAGACCTTCAATATATGACCGTTGATCCTGAGCAGCTACAACTAGTTTCCCAGTCTGCTTGAAAGGTATGTTGTATTTCTCGCAGCGCTCGTATATTAGGTCGCGTCCTCTGAGGCATAGACTCGTCTTCAAAGACTCAGGGGGATAATAGAGCCCTACGACGCGTCGTGTCAATCATAGTCACGCAAGGATAGAGGGGGCAAACCTGAGTGAATAACTTCTGAATTACGAGAACTAAGGCAAGCTTATGAAATTCACTCGCTAGGGAGAAATCACTCGGGCTTACCTTGTTTCTTCTCCAGCACGAACATGTCTTTCCAAGAGGTATGTCGATCTAGTCGGGAACCTCTGGCACAGACGTTGAGCTACTGCAAGACCTACAACTCCTGGAAGACGGGCCCGACGCGTTGTGAGAGCTACATTGCATAGCTATGCCATGTTCGTACCTCCTCCGATGACTGCGAAGTCGACGACAGATTCTGGATCCTAGCGAGAGAAAAAATGAACAATTTCAGACCAGCAGGACATAAGCGTGTTACTTACCCTATACTTGAACCTGCCACTATCGTTAAGGGCTCTCGTGAGCCCTTTGACTGAGCGCATTCTATCTTGGTTGTGGACGAAGCGTGAGTTTACCGCCGGAACAGTGACCTCACATCTATCATTCGGTCCGATCATCCGTTATCTAATCAGGAAGATTTGACCCGACGCCCAAACGAATCCCTACATCTTTCTTTCAACTTCCCTCATCGTCTACGATGTCACCCACTGTATCGGGCCCAGCAGAGAAGGACAGGTCGAAAGAGGAAGAAGCCCTCGCGGCGTTTGACTCAATTCCCCTGTTCATGAAATCCTTACCTGATGAAGACAATCCCGCGGTGTCTGCTCTTCAAAGTCTGATTTACGAAGGACCCCCGGATGGTGGGTGAGAATATTTGGCTATATACGAGGCGACTCTTCCGCTCACGAACGATAGGTAGAGGTCGCACAGAACTTCAAGGAACAGGGTAACGAGTATTTCAAGGGAAAACGATATAGAGAAGCGGTCAACTTCTACAACCAAGGCGTGGATGCGAAGCCCGAGGATAAGACTATCTTAGAGGCCCTGCTGTGTAATCGAGCTGCGTGCAACCTCGAACTTCGTAAGCACCTATCTTTCTGTGGCTTTACAACATGCCTGGCTTATACATCCACAAGAGAACTACGGATCCGTTCTGAGAGACTGCTCAAAGGCAATCTCCTTGAATCCGAAGTGCTCGAAGGCGTATTATCGATCGGCATTGGCCCTCCTTTCCTTAGGAAGACCAGAAGAAGCCCTTGACTGTTGCGATCGATGCCTTGCGTTTGACCAATCCAATGCAGGCGTAAAGTCTGTCAGGGAACGTGCTTTGAAGGCGAAGGAAGAAAAGGAGCGAAAGGAGCGCGAGAAGCAGGAAAGACTGAGAAAAGAAGAAGAGGAAAAATTAGCGATGAAGAGGGCACTCCGCGTAAGGACTTTCAACACACGAAGCCTTACCCGGTGCTGGAATATCTCACTACGCCTTTCTAGGAACGCAATCTTATCATCTTCAACAAACCTGGTAGTTCAGTTAATCCGACGGCTCCTCACTTTGACCCCGAGGACCCGACAGGATCGACGCTTGTTCTTCCAGTCTTCTTCCTATATCCACAATATGCTACATCTGACATTATTTCGGATTTTGTGGAGGACACGACATTTGGTGCGCACATCGAAGCGATGTTTCCTCCACAAGTTCCACCTCCCGAGTGGGACAAGAAGGGAGAATATACTGCCAATAACCTTGTGATTTACGCGCCAACCCATCGGAAGCGACTGCTGAAGGTGGGGAAGAAGATGACGTTACGGGATGTGTGCAAGGCCGCGAAGGCGAAGGAAGGGCAGCCATTGGACGGGCTGGAGTTGAAAGATGGATGCTTATCGTTCGTGGTGATGCCCAAGGGAGAAGTAGAGACAAAATGGGTAGAGGACTACAAAAAATCGAGGGAAGAATCTTGAATTGGATATATTCTAACGGCGATGTCGCTTGTCGATGACAGAGTTTAATGAGCAGTGCATTAATTTGCTATAGCGTGTCGCTTGGTCCAGGAGCAAGATGGAGTTAATAGCTAGTCAACTGACATCATAGCGTGGGCGGGCGATGGTCCGATAAGGTGAGAGAACTGAATGTGATTTGCGGGGTAAGAAAAGCACTGAAGTGCGCCCCGGTAAAGCATCCGAGAAACGAGGAACATGGGACAAGAAAGAAGAGGATTGGTTAGAACCCAGCGCGCAACGAGAAGATTCAAGAAACATGCCGAAATGAAGACGATGATCGCTCAGACGACAAAGGAAAGTTGTGGATACGATGGCGTTATCATGAGAGTACCCGCGGATTCCGTTGTAATTGTGAAAGCGAACATGGTCCGGCGTAAAGGCTTGGAGAACAAGAAACGACAGGCGAATGGGACTAGAGGATTTGAAAAAGGTGGAAACCCTTTTGCCTCGAGGCGCAGTCCTCCATTCCTCGGCAAGAGACAGTTGCAGACTACTGGAGTATGACCCGGGGGATGCAGGACAGCTTTAGCAAACCAGATCCCATGAATGAGATTGTTTTCGGAGAATGTGAGTGCCGGGGAAAGCTAACTGCTTGATGGTAATAGTCAGATTGAAGGCGGAGGTGAAGGAGGTCCGGGGATGACGAACAGCAAGAATGTTGTCGACATAGTAGGCGCTCAGGCGAGCTTAAGAGGAAGGACATTCGGACCGAAAATATTGCCAAATTGGTAGCACATTTCGGCGCGGCCGGAGTGACAGTTTGCAGTTGTTGTGACCACAATTTGGCCATCACGATTCCATAGTCTCTCCTCGTCGCCGTCGCCGTCGTCAAAAGGTCTGGTGAGTAGAATCTCTGCTTTTCGGTGGTCGAGAGGGCACCTACGATGGAGAAGGACACGTCTGGAGGGTTTTGGAAGGATTGGAGGGCCGGGAAGGGATGGATGGAAGCTTTGGAACACGGATGTTGACTGGTCGTTTGCAGGGCGTTTATACCTCAAGATGTCCGCCAACAGCAAGATTCTCCGAACCGCCAATGCGCCCAACACCCCTCCCGATGAGGTTGAGACGAGCGTTGCCCAGGCCCTGATCGACCTGGAGAACAATGTCCCCGAACTCAAAAACGAGCTGCGCGCTCTCCAGATCTCTGCTGCCCGCGAGGTCGATGTCCGCGGTGGCAAGAAGGCCATCGTTATCTTTGTCCCCGTCCCCCAACTCAAGGCTTTCCACAAAGTGCAGCAGAGGTGTGTATTTGGACTGGAGAATAAATGTGCACAAAATGCTGATATATTTCAGGCTGACACGAGAACTCGAGAAGAAATTCTCTGACCGACACGTCGTATTCATTGCGCAGCGCCGGGTGCTGCCCAAGCCCACCCGCAACACGCGTGCCAAGCAGAAGAGACCCCGCAGCCGCACCCTGACCCACGTCCACGAGAAGATCCTGGAGGACCTTGTCTACCCGACCGTGATTGTCGGCAAGAGGACCCGCGTTTCTGTGGACGGCTCGAAGCTGTTGAAAGTGTGAGTGGCAGTGACTGCATACGGGGCCGAGAGATACTAATGGGGCGAATGTGCGCAGGTTGCTCGACTCAAAAGACGCGACATCACTCGAGTACAAGCTGGATTCGTTCTCGTCGGTGTACCGCCGCCTGACGGGGAAGGAGGTTGTGTTCGAGTTCCCTCAGGTGTCGCAGGAGTAGACGTGTGCGGGGTAGACTTATGCATAGGGTACAATAATATGCATGATATGACTGAGTATGCTAAAAGAGGACATGTCCGGTGATGAGGTTGAGAAAAAGAATCCCACGTGTGCTTTACTTTATGTCAGGGGCCGATTCAGTCTTTCCTTCCGCTCCGCTCTCAACTTGCCCCAGTGGCCTCTGGGCCTCTCTTAAAGACCGTCCTCCGCGCGGGCTGCCCCATGGACGACTTTCCCAGCCGCGATCCCTATTCTCGGTCCCGCTATGACGACGGCATCGACAGCAAGATTGTCATCATGGGCAACTCTGGTTACTATACTCCCTGTGGTCCTTTTTGTGCTCTGCTCACTGTCCGACAGGCGTTGGGAAGACCAGTCTGCTCTACCGCTATACCCAGAACAAATTCGACCCCAAGAACACCACGTCCACCAGCGGCGCGTTCTTCGTCACCAAGAAGGTCTATGTCAACGGGCTCAAGGTCCGTCTCCAGCTCTGGGACACTGCTGGCCAGGAGCGCTTCAGGAGCATGGTGCGTCTTTATTTTGGCTGGCTGGCTGTCCCACTGCTCACCCAGCTGTTCTGTTGCCAGGCTCCCATGTACTATCGAGGTCTGCATTCCCCCCAGCCACGTCAGGTCCTCCATGCTCAAAAAATTTTCCCCTGCGTTCTAGGTGCTAACGCGGCCCTCCTTCTCTACGACATCACCAATGCGTCCACGTTCGAGGACATTCGCGGCTGGCTCGAAGGTCTGAATTTGTGATTTCATTTGCCTTAATGAGATGCTCATGCTCTCCTTCGGTCTTAGAGCTCAAGAAGAACTGTCCGCCCGAGCTCATCATCTACATAGTGGGTTCTAAGGCGGATCTCTACCGACACAGGCAGGTCACCTCCGATCTCGCTCGCTTATCTCTGCACAATTGGTTCCCTCCGCCAAAGCCG
>NHYE01005250.1:0-18721 GCA_002938385.1 Gymnopilus dilepis | reverse complement strand
ATTCGGTCACTTGAAGGACTGACAGGACTGTCAATTTATTCTCGGATAATTAATAATTCTCCCATTATACGGGTAGCCATCTGTACTCCGTACTCTACTACTTGGTGCAGACTACCCCTGGTCAAATGAAAGAGTTCTTGAATACCCGAATCCCGCGAAAGAGAAGGAATACAAAAAATCAGGATAGCCTTAGACTCCTCCACAACCGCTAGTCACGTCCATGAAATAGAGCAAATGAAATGGGTTGATGCGGTAGTCCTCGGCAAGGCAAGGGTTACCAGCATCGAGTCCATGCTGATTTCGCTGACGATGAGCGGCCAGCGGTGAGAGAGGCCCGAAAGGTTCTTCAAATGAAAGAAAATTGGAGAAAAAGAGCGGACAGAAAAGCAAACACCGACGACTTTCGTACGAGATCAGAACCGGCAAGTGGAGGAAACCCAAAAATCAGGACAGCCTGAGACATCTCGATCACCGCTAGCTTGACGCAAGAGATAAAGTTGATGCTGATGGGCTGATGTGATCGTCCCTTGCAAAGCACGGGTTCCCAACATCTAGTCCATGCAGTTTTCATCGAGCGGCCAGCGGTGAGACAGCCTGAAAGGGTCCGGAGGCGACAAAGCCGGAAGAAGGATAGAGAAAAGCAAGCCAAATGCGGACAAAAAAACAAATCAACGAGACCCAGCGCAGGTTGGGTTGCCATTAGCACGTCGAGAAACCGAACTGGAAATTAAATTAGACAAAGCCATACCCTGACAAACACTCCTATATTTTATTATCATACGGAAGTAGAACCGAGTCGCACACTGAGCGCGAAGAGTATCCACTTCCGATAGAGGTGTGGTGGGGTGCTTGGAGAGCTGTCTGGTAGCATGGGATAGGCTTTGCGCATGGGTAGTGCGAAGAGAAGATTAGCGTTCATCCAAGCAAGAATGACCGTCGGAAGGTAGCAGGGTAAGCATAATTTTCGTTTAACCTCCAATCCGAGACTGGAGGACGCATCCTATCGGGAATGACACCGAAGTGATATGCGAAAAGCATTGCGGAAATCCAGAAGCAAGCCTGAAGTCCAACAGACAGCCACCCAACAGCTCTCCTCTTTGGCCATGGAAGAGACAACAACTGTACTCCAGCATAATCAACGATGCACAGAAGGCCATTGCTTCCATCTACCAGATCAGCAGTTGGGTGGTTGGAAGATGAGAACCACAGCAAATGGCGAAGGGAGGCAATGGAGACGACAAAAAATAGAACAGATTACGGATACTCACGTCGTTGGCGGTAGTCGGGACTGGCAGCACTAAGGCACGCTAGCACGACGTGAGTCGGTCTATAAGAGAGAAGTCAGCAGGAGAGTCGTACCATCTGTACCTCTGTCGAGGAAATAAGGCACCCACAATGCCATGTCCAAGTGACAGTCGGACAAGGAGGTCAGGTCGTCCACGAGGGGCTTGCTCTGATGTGTTTGGGTGTCGGGATCAGCTTGAGGGAAGACCACGTCAACATGCGAGGTGCAGGAGTCTTGCAGGAGTCAGGAAATAGAGATCGTCGAAATGGGGCTGAATTGAATGCGCGTCCACGGCGGCCTTGATTATAATGGCATTTGCTGGTACATCGACGCGTCGTGAGCTTCGTGGAGAAGAGAGAAGGTGTCAAGGGGCTTACCTTCACTGAGAAGACAAGGCAGACGCGTAGTCGTTGCGAGGGAATGAGCCGCGGTAGGAGAGGTTGAAGTCTGATATCAGCGGCGACTTCCAGGATTCTGTCTTCAGAAAGGATTAGGAATGAACAAGAGAGAAGTATCACAGACAACTCACGGCTTTGAATCCTTTGACACGCAGACCCCATTCGAGTCCTACCCACCCCCACAGTCGCCCGACAAGAGGCAATGATCACTGGTAGCCTTCCATTGGCGCGATTGAAGATCGACTCGTATCAGAGGATGGATCACCTCTGTATGTTCAAATGTAGAAACCTTGACGCGCGAGATGGTCGTAGATCATGCTGTGATGTCGGATCGTGAGGCGTGGGTGGGCTGACGCGTGGCAGAGCGACATTGAACCCAGGACCGTGTTTTCTGGTGCCATGACGCGATGTGAGCGGGAAAAGTTGAAGAATAGACAAGATTCGAGTCACTCGTAGTAGGACTGCTCGAGAAACACGTCGTATTGAGCCATGATTGAGTGAAAGTTATGAGGGCAGTGAACGACGCGTCCAAGGTCCGACGTTTCTGAGATGTTGTTCCTGTTTGGCACCACCTTCCCAGCCAGCCTGCCGCCACGATTGCGCCGAGTCATCGTCCCACATCCCATCTCCTTCGCCGTCAGTCATCCCTCTGATCCTCCGAGTCCAATTGCACGCGACCTTTCTCCGGCCTCTCTGATGGAGCTTACGAGAACGACATCGACAAGGAATCTTTCAGAACTGCGCTGTATTTCCAAGTCCGAGCCATTCCACGCGTCTCACGAAGGCACCCGCCCATCCAGGCTTCCAGCGACCAGATGACACATATCGGATCGGCTTTGGCGTGGTGCAATGTTCGCCCACAGCACAAAGTATCGTATTCTGTGGACTTTATCTAGTCGTCGAAGCCTGCATCAGGGCGGGGAGAGGAACTCTGCAATCCCTTAGGTTGAACGGTCCTCGACTAGCTAACTTCCGACCACCTCTACTATTACGCTGAGCTCCAGTCGGAATAATTCCACCAACTCACCCATTCGTCTCCGACCCAAGCTTCCCTTCGCTTGCTCATATATTTCAGCCCGGATTTGGCGCGACTTTCAGACAAGTCTATGTCATCCGACTTTCTTCGAGTTTATAGCGTTCGAAGCTTGGGTCAGATTGAACACTCGCCTTTCATCTTTGCTTCCTTTCGTCCCTGTGTTGATGGTATTGAGATGTTGCGCTTCCTCTGCGCCAGCAAACACGCTGCTGTCTGAGCCTTTCGCTCGCTCTCTTCCTGGTTGGATGCTTTAGCCGCTCTTACTCTTTGGTTCAGAGTGTGGCCCTCGCCGTCACCGAGTCTTTATCATATTTCAATCTTACCATACTCTGACTATCTCCATCCTGCCACCTATCCACACCCCAAACCCAACTTGTAGGCGACAGATTACCAATTCAATTCATTCACCGACTATCAGTCATTTTCGCTTCTGGGTCTGAATTTCGGAACAAGAACCCTATGGGTTGGAACACGGTTATACTCAAGTACTTTTCAATCAGTCCTCGGCGACCGGGAATGTATGTAGGCGACCATAATGGAGCATATATACTCGACTATATCACGACTGCTCAAATCACCACCTTCCCATGACGACGTCAACAACGTCCGCTTGCTTACCGGCCAGCGAGCTCCAACATAGCTCGAATTCGCCCATTGAAAGGAATGGCAGAAACGTCGAATCTTTCTCGTACAATTTTCTCGTGTTACGGCAGCCGTCGTCATACATGTACCCTACGATTATTGACATTGAGTTCTCGAGTACGTCAGGACAGAAAGGAAAATCAAGAAAAGAAGGGGAACAGCAAAGAGAGCATCAACGTTGATACAAAATCAGAAGCTGTAAGTGGAAGAAAAACAACTCAATCAGAACAGCCTAGGACTCCTCTGCAACCGCTAGTCGTGTTCAAGAAATTGTAATGTAATGGGCTTGTGTGGTACTCTTTTGCAAAGCCAGAGGTACTACATCTACTCCGTGTACAGTGAAGTTCGCTGAGCGGCTAGCGGTGGAAGATCCCGAAAGGTTCTTGATCTGGAGTCGGAAATGAATGGGATTTCAAGAAAAGAAGACAGCAGAAAAGAGAACGTTGACGTTCGCATGAAATGAAAACCAGAAAGTCAAGGGAAGAAGGAAGATCAGGGAAGCCTGAGACTTCTCCGCAACCGCTGGTCGTGTGCATAAAATCGACGTGTCGTAGGCTTATGCAGTAGTCTCTTGCAAGCAAGGTTACTAACATCTAGTCCATTGAGCGGCCAGCGGTGTGATGACCCCAGAGGTTCGGGATACGACAAAGCTGGAGGAATGGATGACGGGAAGCAAGCCGAACGGAGACAAAATTTTAAAGCTCAAGCGAGGGCAGTCAAGAACGCAGACCAGAACTGAAATGGAAAAAGGACTCAAGGTCATATATCATTCAACCCACCCACGTATTCCCTGCTGTGCCGTCAAGGAAGTAACAGGCTGTCCCACACGATAGGAAGGACAGGCAATCACTGCCGAAAGCAGAGAGAAAATGGGGTGGTTGACAGATTTCGTGATGTCCAGTGATTTCATCGCATAGATGGTATACCCCTAGAAATGGAGTAAGACACGCATGAGATTGCTCATCAGCATGACCCAAAGGCGCATGAAGGGGGCGACAAGACTCACCTGACACCAGCATTCTGATTCGGCCTCCGACTCGATCCCTGTTAATATGATTGCTCCCTAGGTCATAACAACGTCAAAGGACACTACTTCCGCTAGCTACCAGTGACGAGAATGCAATTCGCTGAGCTGCTTGCAACTTACGGTGGACGGATCTCTTGACGAACAACTCAGAGGTACATAGAGTTGATGATGAGCTGTACCTGGGGCTGGTAGGTGTAAGATCCGAGTCGGCACAATGTCAACTCACAGCAAGATGCCTATGATATAGCCATCCAAAGTTGACCGAATAGAAAATGGACGCCTTGGGGTGGCTACGATTGAGAATCGGAGTTTCCAAGAGCCTAGAACACCCCAAAATATGGAGGTCTCTAGAAGAAAGATGGTCAGCTAGCGCAGGGTCAAGACGATCGTCGCGGTTGAGGTAGACCGGACGCGTCACAAGCTGCTCCGCAGCAACGAGGATTTTTGCTTGGGAACTGACGCGTTATTAGTATTTCATAAAGAAGGCCAAACGTAGAAAGACTTACAAAACCAATATCTTCACACATGACGCGTCCCATCGAGCTTGGCAGAACGAAAGAGCAGTGGTGGTCGTCAACGAAGGTCAGGAAGGGTGGCGACGGAAGCCTGGTCCGACCATTCCGAAGCTTTGGTCGTATTTGGCATGAGCCTTCAAGGATCGACATCGATAATGTCCATCCTTCCTTCAATATATTCTCGATTTTCCTGTCACTACTCCCCACTTACCCGGAATAAACAGGCACTTTGACAGTCATTTGAAGACTGTTATTTACAGAATATTTACGATACATCAAGGTCTGAAATACTTATGTCGGCTGCGCAGTGCATTCAGATCGTGAGGCGAAGCGCAGAGCATCTTTGTTCCCGCTTCCGCACACATATTCCAAAGCAGAATAGCTCTCTTGATCCCAATACCGGACAGTCAATCCCAAAATCTCATCCAAGCACACCATGTCACACGGATAACTGACTCGTGACATGGATACCGATACGAGGTCGAGAAGCGTAATTGGGAGGTCATAGGATATGCGATGTTGTAGGAAGGTCAGGAGAAGTCCATTCGGGTACAATTCCTCTTCCCAAGTTTTCGAAAATGGGGATGAACCAAATGGCTCCCAGGGTATGAACTTAATGAGATGTAACCCCTGAAGAGAAGGGAATATACAGGGGTCGCAAAGGCGGATGATGACATCCAGATTAGCCTCTGGTATTTCCAGCACGGTCACGGATTCAAATTTCGACATCATGAGATGAAATTCTGGAATGAGTAACGAGTCGTCGTTTCCACCAATGCCGAGCCTTAGTCTGGCAATGGAGGACAGAAGTGACGATGATGTCAGATGCTGCATGAACAAGCGAGTCAATCCTGGATAATCCCTGAAATTGAAGGATGCCAAACACTCTTGACAATCTTTGAAGAGTGACATTTGAAATGCGAGAGGGAAGGGTCGCCACATGCACTTGCGCAATCCGAGGGAGAACCTTATCGCAGGAGAATTTAAGACTACAGGATGTAAGAACCTTAGTAAATTCTCGCAGGCGAGCCGAAGTGTGGACTCTGGTGGCTCCACCTCATTGGATCCGCACCATGACCTCAGATACAGAGCACAGGGTAGTTTGCACGCGATTCTTTCTAGAAGTGGCACCAAAACCGACAGAGGGGAATCAAAAATTTCCAACAAATGGAGGTGGTCGAAGCGAACACGAGGGACCGGGTCTGACACCGTATCATATGCACCCATCTTTAGTTCCTCTGTTTTGAGACGTCGTATGGCTGTCATCCATTTGAGACCCTTGAGAACATCTCCGAACGTGTAAGGCTCCGTGACATGGACTTCTCGGAAGGTTGACATCCATCTTGCTTCCAAGCCATAGAAGACATTCTCGACGGAAAACTCTTCGATTCGGGGGGCATCATTGGAAAGAAGAGGAATTGTAGACTTGGCGAAGAGAGGCGGATCAAAATTGCCACCGAATTTGAATACACGTAGGAGAGGCGCAGGGCGCAGCAATGTGGCCCACAGTTGGTCGGATGGTATCGACAAGCCTTTCCAGTGAGTAAACGGCTTGACATCGAACACTTCAACTCGCTCCCAGTGATCCTGCAGAGTCGAAAAGAGGAACTCGTCAACTATCTGGTTCCTTGGGGTACCTTGTATCCACAACGGTGCCACACCACTTCGTTTGAGGACCTCTCCTCGTCCGATCCTCCTTCCCATGAAGGGATGTCCGAGGTCAATGAGACGTCCCCAGAAAATGGAGGATTGCAGCATGATGTCGCGCCAAAACTTGCATACACCTGATGTGCGGATGCACGTCGATAAAGGTCGGATGGGGTCCGTTGAACTGGACGGGAACGTGTTCTTCTCGAATATGAGCCAGAGGATATCAAATGGGAGTTCCGAGATTGGAGATGCATGAGGAACATTCCCTGCAGCTGCAGAGGACGGACCATTTGGGTCGACATTTGCTGCCATCGTCTTGGTCAAGATGTCTTGACAATGTAGAGAAAGAAGGGGTGCTGACATCGGACCTTTTCAGAAAATCTCCGCATGTCAACCTTTTTCGTCGAGTATCCCCGACAAGTGTACGATGCGGTCAACACATCCTATTCGACAGTACCCGTATAGAGCTCGCTGCCTATGTTCCCGAATACTTCAAAAACGCTCAATCAAGAGACCAACCGAAGTGTCGACGTCGGTGTGAATTCCTTTCTATATAATGGCCCAGCATCAGTTTCATGATATGTATGGGCACACAGTATTAAATTCGTACTACGTAATGCAAATAGCGACAGATAGCAACAGGAAAGGGAGTGGTTATCTATACCCTGTTCTTGCAGTTAGAGTTGAAATAGAACCGCTAGAGTACACCCACCACGTCCGTAGTCATATCAGCCAATCAAGAAAAGCACCAGAAGAGAGAAAGTACGAAAGGATATGTAGCCGCTGCCAACTACTCAATGCCCCCCAAAAGAGATGAGGAAGAGGGCGGCAATGCTGAAGTAAGACCTGCAAGACCTTGCAGACAGGCTCGCCGCCTTCGATTTCCAGAAACTCGGCTAGCACTGAGTGGTTGGCTTTGATGCAGAGTAAACGGTGAATGAAACAAATCGGACGGAATCGATAAACGCGAAGAAACCATGCATATAGTTGACTTGACACCAAGGTCAAGCGCAGCCAATGGCATTAGAGACCGCTATGCGCTCACACACAAGCTTCAGAAGTACGAGACCTCATGCCTTAGTCCTGTAACAAGGAAAGCGGCGCGTTGTCTCGTTCAAGGAAGCTTTCAGTGAGCGGCGAGCGGTGATGGCTAGGCGAGGGAAATTCGATAATGCAAAGGCACGGGCAAATATAAGGATGGAAATGATGTCGAGAGGAAGTCATGGACGGGCTCGACGACCTGCCATAGACCCGTTGTCCCCGACTCAACAGTTGGCAACAGACATTCGCGACCTGAAATGAGATGAAAGAAGACATTTTGCAGCCATAAAATGCTAAACACCTTACAACCTTGCTCGTACACCTCAAGGGAGAGGAGGCCTTCCCCCACACCGGGGTACCCGCTAGCAAGCGATCACTCCCTGACAGATGGGCTGCGGTAAGGTGCTTGGCAGATTGTCTGACTGATAATGCGGCGAAAGGGACGAAGAAAGGGAGGGAGAAAAGGTAAAGGTTTGAGAACTCACGTACGCCGCAATGGAAGGAGGGGCTTTGGAGATCGTCAAGGTGTTGAGATCCTACATGCATATTTGGACACGCATATACTCACTCAGCACGATCCAATCGTCAATGAAACCGATAGAAAGAATCACCTTGTATCAGTACTATGCCTTCCAATCGCCCATCAAGTGATCATGAAACGAGTTCCGTTGGACATAGCGGTTGTACAAGAATCGTCGAAAGAATTCCAACAGCAAGGGTACAGTGGCTGACTATGTCTCGCACGCAACCTGTTACACCTGTCGAGCACTGGTGTAGAAGAAGCAAAGCTGTAGAAGAGGATTATTTAACGGGACCATGACATATGAACATTATGGTCAACTCACAGCAAAATGCCCGCAATGCCGCCATCCGAGATCCCACCAGACGACGAAGAGCATTGGGCGGGGTTGACGGCGTATGATGGCAGATCAGATCCGCCAACAGTGTACTCCGCCCCAAAAATGACACGCTTCGACGCGTAAGAGCGTTCCAGAAACCCCGATAATGAGTATCGTCGAGGTTGAAAATTTTTGGCGTATGGGGCGCGTCACTCGAGTAGCTAGGCATCTGGCGGCCTATGGACGCGTCATCAGCTTCGTCCAAAAGAGAGAAAGTTCTATCATGCTCACCAATGATTGGTCTGGGGCGCCCCTGGGCACATAAAGTAGTAGAAGGGCGATGATGGTGGTGGAAGGAGAAGACGAGGAGGAGGATGACAGAAGCATGGTCTGAAGCTTTGGCCGTGTTTGGCATCGACTTCAACTGACGGCGATGGCAGTGATTACAGATCGACTCGGATAACGGACACTCTCCTCCTTACCACCTCTACAAGCACTACCAAAGCATCCCTTGACGTTCTGAGCTCTCGACGCACTTGTTCTCAGAAAACACACTACTGTCTATATATCCACTCCCGTTCCACGCCTCATGCATGTTTTGCCCTCGTCAAGCAGGGTGTCATTCTCCCCTTCGCTGAAATCCCGGACCCAGGCTCTCAGTTGGCAAGCCATACACATCAGACCTATGTCGCTGATGCCCATTGGCAGAACAGGGCATTTGAACTGATTAGAATAGTAGCTTCTCCAAGAACTGGGTCATTTGCGGGCTTCTTCAGCTCAAGTATTTTTCATCGGCGAAGATACCATCGTCGCCAAGTCCGACTTGCGGGCACAGTCTGTGTATAGTTCTCTTGCTCTGGAATTCGTTGGATGTTCTGCATCACAGCTTTGACTGTAATACAGAACGCAGTTCTCCTACCATTCTTTCTTGCATCTCTAGACGGCGGTCGTGGTTCCCTCGTCGGGCCGCTGACGTACCGAAATGCAATGAACCAACAGGTTTTTCGGTTGGACAACCATACACCTGCCTATGCTGACAAATTCACGAATTCCATGCATAATAGGGTAGATTGACCAGCCGGACGCCAACCAAGAACGATTGGCGTCGCAGCTCAATCTCTGAGAGTGGAAATGGAGGAATTTGTCAAACACGGGCGAAAAGCACTGTGATTTGAGTGCCATTGATTTCCAGCTCAAGCCGTAATTTCCAGTGTTGTATACTCTAGCTGGCCACATATTCGAAAAGACTTCCTAGCGAGGCTAATTTACTTACATACTGTTAAAATATAGATCGCTCTCTCACTCATCGACTTTCCATACTTCATCAAGGCCATAAAAGAGAAGTCTAGCGGCAGTGCTGCGCAGTACGAGTACCACGAACCAAATGAAAGCCGCGGTCGCGACAACCACCAACTGGAAGAGGAAACCGACATACAGAGCATGCGCACGAGTCATATAGAGGGCAAGCAACGCATCCTCACATCGAGACAGTCTCCCAAATACCGGCTGGCGGTGTGATGACCATGCTAGGCTCCGCATGCAGAAACGCACGGATGTTTAGAAAGGGAAAAAGGAAGAAGGGAGGTTGGGTAGGTTGGTCGATCAGAAACTCGAAGCGTCGCTGGTTCTGCATCGTGGCCGGGATGCAGCCCCGTCAGCTTTCAGATAAAGAAATACAGATTCTGGAGCGTCGACTCAGCCAAAATAGTAGCGTTGGGGGGATGATGAGTGTGAGCAGAAATAAACGGAGAGGATGTGTCTAGAAATGAGCGAGCGATGCAACAACGACGAATCCGAGTTGAACATGAGGGCCAAAAAGTCTAACGTGCGACCAGCGGTGCGAATCGAGACAAGACGAATGACAACAAAGGAGGCACGTTCTGATATGCCATGTTCACCTCGGAAACGTGTTAGCAGCGTGCAGCAGAGCTTGCTGTTGCGCAGTGCGCAGAATCTATGACGAGATCTGGATCCCGAAAACTGAGGAGCCTACGAAGTGTTGGCCGAAGAACAACGACGGCCATGGGCGCGATCAGGTACATCGAAGTCATCAATGTGACCTCAGCGCAGACCATCAATAATCGAATGAAGACAGGAACGAGAAGCAAACCACCCAGCGCTGCACACTATCAACACACCCTTTCGAAATGCGACAGCATTGGACCGACGAGGAAATGACTGCCGCATTGATAGTGGAGCTAGCTTGCACTGAGTGGTTGGCGAGGAAAGGTTGTAAAAGGGACTATGCAAACCAAGCAGAGAGCAGGAACGAGATGAATTCAAGTACCCACTAGATCCTTGGAATGATCATTCCTACTAGGCTAAAGCGATAGGCGTCAGGTGTCAAGCGCGAAAATCGTATCTGGAAGGCGATACGGTGTTCAGAAAGAAGTTCTGGCGCATATAGTCAGCTTTCTGAGGCACCACATTGCAAAGTACACGAACTCGCCGCGAAGGAAAGCTGGCATAATTCACTCATAGCTCCGGCTACACGTCACCAAAGGTCCAAACGAGCGGCGACATTTTGTGTGGCCTTGAATGTTGACGATCCTCGATCGACACAGATATCTAGCTTCGTTACATAGTTTGCGTCTAGAGGATACAAGGCTGAAAGACGGAAAGTCGAGGATGGGCCAGATCGTGGATGATAAGTTCTATGGGGTGAGTCCAACCGTGGGACAGAACAACAATGGATTTCACTAATGAAACGACGCGTAAATGAAGTCAAAGAGGTAACAGGAGCTACTGAAGGACTCACCATTGTAGATTCTGAGGAAATAACGCGTCCTAACAGGCATACTTGAGCAGAGGGACAAAGGGAGTGAGAGTCGAGGGAAGAATGGCGGATCGGAGTCTTCGGAGCCGCATTCCGATGCTTTGACAGTGTTTGGCATCACCCTCCCCCTACTCTATCAGCGATGGGGCTTCGAGTCTTCGACGACGTCAAGGGATGAATTGGTGACACCTCTCGAGGCTTGACTTGACCACCTCATGTGGTCCCCCTTTCTCTGGTGAGCGCCTGCAAAGCACAAGGCTCGTCTTGGCTGTTCCCTCACACCCTCGTTCCGAAATTCGAATGCTCGGGCTTGCCTTTCTGCTAGTGCACGCACCTCTTTCATCTGCTACCGAGTCGCCAGCCCAGACTTTGCTGAGTCCACGTCGCCCGCCCGCTCTTGCGCAAATGTCCGTCCACGCATACATAGTTTCGCACTTCGCATACTCGAGTACTCGTTGCCATTCCTTGAGGTCCGACTGCAAATTGATCGAGCCATTACGAAAATTGATTTTGTATTTATACTTCTTCCTGGAATTCAAATGCTCTTTGCCTTCAGATAGGGTGCTCTATGGTCAGCTTCGACTACGACGAGACGAATACTTTAACAATCGAATCGATAGCAAATCAGCCACAAGAAACCCCGCCAATAATTTCCAACCACAAAGCATTTATCACCTCCAAGGGATTGAATACGAGTAAGCATAGCTTGAAGGCTGAGATACTGCAACAGCATTATCACTCCCTATCCGTAGGGCTAAAGCTTAGTGGTTGGAAGCACGACAGAAGTTGACAGAACAAGCATGTACCAAACGGCCCCATCAGCTTCGCGCAATGTCATAGTCTTCGCACCAAATCCCAATCAATAAAAAGAAAGACCAAAGCGGCCAATGCGCCACTGGTAAGCCAAGCCGAATCAATAAGAAGGCAAGCCGCCAATTACTCGCTGCTCTCGAACAAAGATTGGAGAGAGCCTGCTGGCTAATCCGCCGAATAGAGACGCGATACGAGAATTCCAAAGCAAAATGAAGAGCATTGGCGGCGAGCAGACGACGAACAGCACGGCATGCCCAATGCCATAGACCACATAAGATACATAGGACCACCAGCAGAGATAACAGTGGGTTTAATGTCCTGACCTGCAAACGCTCACCATAAGGACAGTTCAGCAGATCAGGGTGTCCACGGCTATTTCCCACAGCGAGGGGTAGCAATCAATGACTTCCGGATATCAGAACCTGACGCCGAGTGGGTGAGCGTGACAAAAAGGCCAACATGGACGGAGAGCGAGATGAAGAAACTTTTGAACAGGAGTAAGGGCCGCTCACCTAGTTGTACTGAATATCGGAGAAGATGATGCACTGGACGGGCTCTTGCGACGAGGACCTGGTAGACGTGATGGTGGAGAGGTGACCAGCTGAAGGAATGATCTCTGAATGAGATTCCGATGCATATACTCAGCCTCTCGAAGATATGCGCAGCAAGTTGGGCCTACTCACATCGTCCCATCAACATCCGAAGGTATTATCTTCCACTCCTTTTCCGTGTTTCCGCTTATTGAAGACGTTAGGCCCTGGCATGGTTGACGGCAGCCAATACAACTTGCAATGGCAAGAAAGTCACGAAGTAACGGTGGCGCAGGGGAGAACCTAGAGGAGAGGTCAGTAGGTAAAGGAGGTTGATGACGCATAGACTGAGTACTCACGGCAGGACCCTCAGTGAGCACAGAACCACGCCTGTACCCGACATAGACCACACCGGGAACTACCATGAGCCAGAATCAACTAAACAGAAGCGCAAGACTGCGACTAGACCTATGGATGTGACTCGTAAAGCGCTAAGGCTTGCGATGGATGAGCTAAAGGAGATGAGAGTCGTGGTGGAATGCGAATCGTTGGACGGTGAACGACTCTGATGACATTATGTAGCCTGTTGACGCGTCATTTGAGCCACAAAACGCAAATTCAAAGAAACGAAACCCACCAGAACTGAATCTACGCTCCTGACGCGCCTAACACGCTTTCGAGTTGAGACTGAGTGGAAGGGACGATGGTGGTGAGAGGCAAGAGTGAACGCAACGATCATGATCCGGTTCATCCGAGGCCAAGTTGTCCTTGTTTGGCATCGTCTTCAACGGGGCGACCTCATGCATAAGCGAAATCGATAACGATTCGACATCACACATTCTGCTACACCTGCCAGTGCTACCTACGCAGTCTAATCGTGTCCCACCCAGCATCTCCTGTGATCCATCCGAGTCCTGCTGTTTGAGATGCGGGTCCCCACTTCTCACAATCGGAATTGCCACGTCCTAAGCTTCGAGTTGGGCAAAGATATCCTTCAGAGCTGGTTCGCCAAGATCTAACCTACTTCGCGATCTGATAGCATCCGGTCTGAATGATAGTCTATCACCTTTATCGCCCGAAGCTTAGGTCGTACTGCTCGCTGCATTGAACTTCCGATGAATACTTTAGAGCTCGAACTTGAAGTCCCACCCGGAGGACCAAGCGTGAATGGAGCGCATTGCTTCAGGCCGGGTTCTGAATAAGTTCCCCAGCTGATCCATCATGTTGAAAAGCAGAGCTAATCTCAAATATCCCCTGCACGGGCGCCCGGGTACAGGGTATCCGATTCAATGTCCCTCTTGTTTCCCACCTCGGCGCAATGTAGAGTACTCTACGATCTTATTTCTTAATGACTACTCGTACTCCCGAGTCAAAGTGTCCAACACGCATGTTAACTTGAATGACATCAGAGGAGAAAATCCCTACGATTCACGAAGTAAAAGAGTCGAGCTCAACTTAAAGATTTTTGCCCCAGTAATTACCCCGCTCAACGTCATCAATGATCAAAGAATGTTACCATATTCTTTTCCCTGCGTACTTAGAAGAATCACAGCAGGAGGAAGAGCGACTGGCTGTGCTGGAAGCAGAGCAAGATGTCAATACCACGGTCATGGAACCACCGACCGCGCATGGAATCTGGAAAACTTGATCAGAGAGCTTCATGCCTTCCCCAGTCATACAAAGGAAGGGGTTTACATTCTCTGAGAAAGCAATCCCAAGCCGGCAGCCAGTGGTGAAATGAAACAAGTGGATTTTGTCACCAGTCAGTGAACGAAGGAAGCACTCTCGGAAAGAGAGGGGGAGAGCATAGCACGTTGTGAGATAAAAATCGGGACACTTTTTGAAGAGCAGAGCACCTGCAATGGCAACAAATCGAACTGAAACGCAACCAACTGTCCCTCCGCTAGTGGTCCGATCACCCCTGGGTGGTTGGTCTCAGAGGGAGAGAGGATGCCGCCCTGCGCAAAGGGTAATGGCAGCAATGCAATCAATCCCGATGCAGATCGAACCAGCGCAGGCGATCGGATGCAAAGCCCAACTAGGACATTGAAAGAAGGCTGGGAATTGGAGTGTGCGATGTATCGAATTTATAGAGGGGAAGAGAGTGAATCGACGTGAAGAAAGTCCAAACTTGAATGATTCGAGAATATAAGAAGCAACCACTCAATGCAATACTTTCCTGATATGATAAAAGCATCGGCGACTGGTCAAGGTTATGAATAATGCAGAAACCGCTGCTTTATATTCCAGAGGACTGCATCGGGTGGTTGGTAGGCAAGAAAGATAGGGAGGACGGGCAGGGAAACGGGCGGCGTGCGAAGTATATTACAACCACTCACCGTATGTTATTTCAGATCGAATGACGAGCACGTTGCGTCAAGTTGATAGCAGCCCATGGTTCCACAGAATCAGCTGCGAATGAATCAAGTTGTATGCTCACCAGTGGCCACTTCGAAGCTACTGGCAACGATAGTATTCTTGAAGTTTGTCCGATCCAAGTGTCAGAGCGGAGCGAAAGACATGCGATATGGACGTGATGTTCAACATGAGATGCGCCAGCCAAGATGAGAATGAACTCAAGGAAACTGCAGAGGAACATTCAGACGAGAGAGGACGAACGATGGCGTTGCCAACTCACCTCGTCGAGCGCATCCCAACACAAACTGCAGAGAAGCTAGATATCCTACGATCGGAGATCGAGCCCGTAGTAGTGCAATAACCGACTCTGTGGCACTAAATATCCGACGATCTTCGAGATGTGGCCTAACAGAACCCGATGTACGATCACAACGCCTGGCGAAGAATTGGCGACACGGGTGCCAGATCACGAGCGATGTTGGCAGAATATAAGTCTTGAGAGTAGAGAGTCAAGTATCATAATGCAGGAGATGTTGTACAAGAGGTGGATTAACAGGGATTCACCTCTAACGTGCGGGTGCGATGATCGTGGAAGGAGAGCAAGAGGGATTGGGAAGCTTGGTCCGAATCTTCCGAACCTTTGGTCGTATTTGGCATCGGCTTCAAGCCCTGTCCTGATGGCGGTGATCAGGGATCGATAACGTACCTCTTCCCCAGGCTCCATCTTACCTCCTCCCTTTGCGCAGCAAGCAAACCTTCTCTCTACTGGTCTTTACTCACCTGCTTCTCGGGCTTCTTTCGACGCATATCACCCATCCTACGATTCCACTCCCACCTCCAGCCTTGTTCCTCTACGAAACATCTTGTATACCGGACCCGGGCTTCAGTTGGCTACTTGAACTATCCAGCGTGGGTTTGCTATGGCGCATTACTGTGCCACTGGACCTGTTCTGGATATGCTGCTGCTATAGTATCTTCTACTGATGCCCGGGTCAATGTACAGATATTCAAGGCCTCATGCTCGAGTGCGCTTGATTAGCAAAAGTCTCCTTGATTTCACTCCACATCCGACCCGCGCAGACATGGCATGTACATTCCTCCTGCCTCTGAAATCTCTGGACATTCGAGCTCCAACCCACAATTATTACACCTGTACATCCTCGAAAGTCGCCTGTATCCCAGAACGACGGACATTGTCGTTGGTGTGCGAGAACACACGGCAGCCTGAGGATGTAGGGGGACTACCTGGTAATAATGGGTTGGACGAGAACAACTTACTGTAAGCATAAGCTATCGGCCTCGCCGACGTTCTACTAGGATACTCTGACGAGTTATAAGCTACCCGTTCATCGACAAATTCACCATCACTATGCACCATAGATTGATTTGCAAGTCGCCATCACGGTCTGAGGGCAGTGATTCACCAACTTCTTCGTCAGGGAGTTGGGGGCTGCAATGCAATTCTCAGTTGGATGGCAATGGATGGTGAGTTTGTCAAATATTCGAGATGCATGAAAGCTTTACCTGTGCACCTAAGTACCAGGTAACTCGATCTTGAAATTCTTCAGAGTTTTGGTATTAAATAATAATGAAATTTCGTAACGACTCGCTTGAGGCGATGGTAAGAGTACAAGCATCGTGTCTCCCGACTCTCTTAAGTTCGAACAGATTCTATCTACACAAAACTATACACTTTGTAGTCTATTCGCGCTACTCAAGTCCGAGATGAAGGCGTCGTCATGATGGTGCCTCTGTCCAGCAGATGGCTTGAAAGATACAACGGCACCAAAGCGTGTTGAAAGAGGCTCGGAACGAGGCAAAATGGTTAACCTAAACAGTCAAGACCTCGAGATAGTGACAGAGACAGACGGGTCGATTCTCAACTACAATGTTCAATCACTTGAAGACAAGATGCCAGGATTACGGAGTGAAAAATGTCGCCCGAAGTAAAGCCGATGGGCTATCACTTCCGCAACGTGGATTTGACACCGAGTGGTACGGCTAGAGAATATTCAATCCATCAAGTCAGCCTCCTCGCACTTCTCGAAACAAATAAGACAATATAGACGTACACATTCCATCCATAGAGTATCATTCTGTCATACAGGACGCTCAGAATCCGCTCTAGGAATCTGTCACACGTAGAGGGAGGATGGAAAGGCCGGGAAGGTATTATCGACGATGAGGCGTGACTGAACTAGAAAAGGAGTCAAAAAGAGCATTACAAGAAGCTAAACTGCTAACTCACAGCACTGAGGTGTCTGCACAGTCACGAGAAGCACCCACCACCCCGTGTCCAAAGGTCGGACAGAGCAGACACCAATGCAATGTCGCCCTTGACATGCCTGCGAGTATGCGATCACAAATCGTGGTTGTATTGAGGGTCGACCATGCGAGGAACATCAACATCTGAGACGCTGCTGCGTCTCCGAGCTCACGATCTGGAGATGGTTGAGATTCGGCAGGGTGGGACGTGCATCACTGTGCGCAAGAGTGGTAGGATATTTTCTATTGAACCGACGCGTCTTGAGAATACTGGAAGATATTACAAGTAGAATAAGACTTACTGGTCCTGAAAGTCCGTGGTTGACGCGTCTCATCGAGCCATAGCGGGGTGGAGAGCAATAGTGGTGGTGGTAGCACAGGACAGAGTGAGTGTTGAACGGGGTCGGGATCTTGATCCGGGACTTCCGAAGCTTTGGCCTTGCTTGGCATCGTCCTCGACCACTCGATAACGGAGTGCCTTGCTCGTTATTCTCGTCCTTCTACTTGCTCGTTATTCTCTTCCTTCTGCTGGCTCAAGCGCTCCTCTGTCGGAGTGCTATGTCTCTCTGTTGGCTCGTTAGCTGTCTCCCTACTTTCCCCCCACATCCTCAACACGCTCAGTTTTTCAGCAAAGTCTATGAAGGATGTCTCACCTGAGCAGAAGGAGCTCATCGAGAAGCGGCTGCAACTTCCTGACCCTTTGAAGCCTCCTCCTAGAGACAAAATGCGTCTTGGTTTCCGCGTACGTCGCAAATTCAAGATTTGACCGTGCAGCTTCTCATTGACTGCGACTCCAGAATGGTATTCATGCGACAGCAGATGTCGTGCCCTTGGACAGTGTTCCTGCCGGTCTTCGAACATTCAGAGTTGGACGGCATCTCCAACCACCCATGCTATGCTACGGTTGGCCTGTCAACGTTCCGGAGCTGGTCAACCTCGCTGAGAGCAAGGGCTTCCTGGGCGAAACGACGACAAGGGAAGATGTAAGTCCGATCGGCCGTATCGACGTCTACGACACCCAGCATCTACTTCAACATGTTGTTCGTGACGACCTTGGGATAACTTCGATAACGCCAGAAATTAAATTCATTTATCCGAAGGGCAATGGAAGAGAGGCCCTCATTTGTCTGTGGACGACGTGGAATGACCCTTCTGATGATCCGCCTCCGAATGACGTGCAGAAGATTGCAACTTTCTTGGGACTTGAGGAACAGTCCCCAAAATGGTACATAAGTTTCGAGGAAGGTAAGTGGGCATTCCGTACATTCAGAAGTGAGTCTACCTTCCCGTCTATACGTGCTATGAAGTGTCTAAGGTGGCTTTACAGAGTTCCCTGTCCCTCGCGAGATTATCAGATATGGTGTGATTCGCTATGAGGGGATCAACGATAATGGATGTCAACGTTGTAAAGTAAGGCCCCTACCTTAAAGAATTGTTGCTATGGATAAGATAACGCAGACTTCCTCTTCGAAACAAAAACTTTACATGCTCATTGAGATATCGATAGACGTACAAGCAAACAACCGGGATCGAAGGCTTCCTTTAC
>NHYE01005249.1:0-18607 GCA_002938385.1 Gymnopilus dilepis | reverse complement strand
AAAAAAAGTTGGGGTGGTATACGAGTTCGGCCAACGAAAATAATATCTCACAGAATCAAAGGATACAATTTTGAATGGTTTTTTTACACCAGTGCCTCCCTAATGCGCAACAAAGGACCCTATTTTCTTCAATACTGTGGTATGGTCAAACCCTTGTGCACAGGACGGCTCAACAGCTCGAACCGAAATAATGAACAAGGGTCCTCGACCATTACCGCTCGGCTTTTCCTCGATAGGGGTCACTACAATCTTTGCCTGGAGGTTCGACACCTTGTAAGTCTTTTTTCTAGGGGTCTTTGGGCCAACTGGCACTGAAAAATTGCAAATAAATAGAAAAATGACAGGGGGTGGTGGGGTGGTCAGGCAGAAAGCCGGGCTTGGGTGAAAAAATCGGCTTAGTGTTTTTAAAAAAATTCCTTGCGGCCTCTTGTACATGACAGAGATAAAGTGACCTCGACTTTCTTTTTCTGTTGCACAATATTTGCAAGCTTGCTAGAAAACTGGCTACATTATGCCATGCGTGATGGACTGATTGAGATAAGGAAAGAAGATATCGAGGACTGCTATAAACCCGAGATCAACGGCACTATGGAAAGCCATACGATTCAAGAGAGAAAGGAAGATACAGAATATTATTCTGTTTAAGCCTCAAAAGGGAAACTCCATCTGCGTCGTTGGATGTGACGTTGACGCGAGGAAGAGGACAATATTGTAGCCTTCTCTGGTCGTGTAGCTAATGGCTAAACACCTTCCATGGTGGGAGGATATGGCAGTTGAATAATATAAAAGATTTTAAGGTGTTGCGTTGAATATTGCCTATGGGGACTACACAGGGGCGTTAAATTGCTGGGACAAATGACAACGCGAGCTACGCGTCAGACGCGTCGGACATCACGCGCCGTAGACATGCCATCACGTGATTGTCAAAGACACAAACGAGGAGAAAGAAACACGTTCACTGACCATGAAATTGACTCCAGAATTGATCCATTAATCGTGATAGAATTGTATCGAGTGGAGGAAAACATATTTACATCAGGAGCAACGGGCTATAAGATAAATCTAATCAAATGATCAAAGAGCATTGGCAGGCATAATGCCACGAAAAAAATACAACAATGTTCTGAGCCCATTAGTATGACGAACACGCTGAGTGCATAAATTGATCCCAACAGCCCGTCAGTATAGTCGAGACGCAATCTATCGGGTACAGGAGTAGCAAACCTTGTGAAGGGCGATTGGTGGTGTTCTAATATGGCTCGTGTCTCGCATTCCGTTTGCGTGAACACTTAGGGCCTGGCTGGGCATCGCCCCCGTGCTCCACTTCAATGTGAGAGGTAAGAGTTTCCGCCCTCGCGAAAACTTTTCCACAAGACGAACATGGTGTCCCAATCTCTAAATGAGATTCAACGTGCCGAAAGAATGCACTTCCTTGTAGTCGCTCGGTACAATCGAACCATAGGCAATCCTTCGGTGGACTCTTGTTTTTACCACGGCGTATGCCATGACCCATAGGTTGGGGGAGACTAAGGTGCCTGCTGGCGTCGTGGGCACTGCTGAAGGTGCGGTTGCAGCCGTTGTAGAGGCACGTGTAGACCTCGTCATCGTGAGATGCGGGAGGAATGGCCATGGCTTTAACATCCGAAGGAGCGGATGTGGTTGCGGCGATACTTCCAGCCAGTGCGCTAGAGCTCTCAAAGTCTAGCAGCCGCTGTGTCATTTGAAGTGGATGCTCAAAATCGTAGTCGATATACGGGGTCGAGTGCGGAGTCGAGCATCGCTTCGACGTGTTCGCGGTCTGGAACTCATTGACATCAGATGCTGAGGCTGAAGGTGGTGTGGGTGGCATCGACGCGTAATTCCCATAATAATGATCTTGCAATTGGGCATTAACGGCGTCGTACTAAATGCCCATGTAAGATATTTGGAACGGGGAAGAGAGAGCATGACTGACCGTCCACTGTTGCTGACCTCCTACCATAAAGGGTGATGATTCTCGCATCTGCGTCCCGTACCTGAGAGGGTACGGCGGATAATCGACTGTACCACCAGGATACGAGGAGCGCATGCCACCTTGTGCATAGGCAGCCGCCGCAAAACTGTTGCTAGGAGGCGCATAGTTGACTTGGAAGTTCTGGTTGGCATGAGTGGCTGGCTCATAAATGCGAGCACTAGCTTCCAATTGCCCGTAATATGGTGACAGGGGACTGGATATACAGAAATCAACTCGACAAGGGTCCATCCTGACTTCGAAAAGTGTGCTCACATCCTAGCCGCGTAAGTCGCGTCCCCTTCAAAAGCTTCATACTGGAGGTCCCGCGGAACATTGACCTGGTAGCGAGCCGAAGACTCATGATATCGAGGCTCCTCAAAATGGGAATTCAACCCAAATGTGTCCATTTCTGTCATAGGGAATTTTGAGACCGAAAAAGTGAATCGGACGGTGTGAGCACACTCACTTTGAGGCGATGCCCAAACAGAGAGAGGAATACTGTAGAACGTGGACGAGCGAAACTAAAAGTCTGTTGCGAGGTGGAAGGCCTAATGAAGAGAGATAATCTAAAGGTGAATGTTGAACTTGACATAGGCGCGTCTAACACGGTAACCCACGCGTCGCGTAACATTGATCCCCTGCAGCTGCCTGAAGTGCACAAACAAAAAAAAGGTAATGCGCCGCATGACAAATGCTTCACACGGCGTCCATAAGCAACAGAGCCTACCAAGACATTAGCGGCCTGCTTTGGCTGGAGGGAAGAACTTTTGCCTCACCCATAATCAAGGTTGTGCGAGGTACGTGTCGCCTGCAGTCCGAACATACTGGCGGTGGCAAGGATGAGAACTTCAACATCAACCACATCTATTGTGATGTTTTATAGGGTGGTGGTCCATTATCCAGGAATCGCCCGGAGATCGATCAATCTTGTCCAACGCCGAGCTTGTCTTCTGCGACAGAACTGCGGGGTCTGCCGACAGTACAGAGGGAAAATGCAACAATTCACTCCTTCCCGTTGATTCTGTCGCAATGCAAAAGCTATGTAACACAGTTCAGTGTTAAGCCACCGACATTGAAATTCTGTGTGGCCACCAATCAAAGGGAATGACGAGATAATTGTCGGGAGCAAGCCGTTTATAGGATGCAAGTATTCTCTCCTACCAGATTTCCAAAGCCAATGTCCCTGATTCAAACACCATAGATCCTACGGTCACCACGAGCGTCGATGCCTTCCGCTGCCTGAGCCAGAGTCGAGTTAAGGGAACCATCGCAGACAGGCAATCCAAAAGGCCCAAATGCTTGCGTTGTGTCAGCCTTTGGGAAGCCAATGTCTCCAAGCCCAGAAGACAGCCCTTACGTCTTCCATCGCCGTCGTCTCCCGCACCCAGACCTGGAAGAAAGCCACAGAAAGGGCGGGTTGATGGGTGTCGTGCCCAGTCAATCTGTTGACCTTGCCATTCCGAGAACGTGTATTAGTCTTCCTCCCATGACATGGTAAAGGACAGGGCTCACATACGACCATAGAATGGATGTGGTCCAAACTTCTAGTGCCCAATAGATTCGACTTAATTCTAAAGCTTAAAGGCCGGCAGCGCCCGAACAAAGCAGACCACCAGATCGTACAAAATGCAGTACTGCGCAAGGTCGATTGGCAGATCTAGCGATGGTGGCCCAGGCATGGGCAGACATCGAACACGGAGTCGAAAAGGGTAAAGGATCAAGGGAGACTGAATATCAACGGGCGCCGGAATACATCTGTATAGCCCTTGATTCGGATCGCTGGCATGAGGTCGATGAAGAAGAGGCTGCCAGTGGTCCTCGCCTGGAAGATCCTGAGTGCCAGCGAACGAACCGGAGTTTCATGGGAACATCATCATCAGGCGGGATAATGCAGATAGCACACAACTAACCGTATCGCCCAAGACTTGAAGTCAATCCCACTGGGGGTCCAAAACGCTTAGACAGAAATACAGAATGGAGACCAAGTCTAAACGACGCGTCATCTACTCATCGTGCCGGATGATGAGCACCCTGGGAGGTAATTGCCAGAAACGTCTCGTCCTATGCGCATTAATGGGGTAGTGGTAACCTGGGTCGTTGCCATCGACCCGCCGGGGGTTCGATTCCCCCTTAATGCAGACACATTTGCATTTTTTGACTACAAAGGCAATCTCTCTTATTCGGACGACAACTTCCGTATAAACAGACATGAAAGCATGTGAATAGAGACTGTAATATACAAGGTTGGTTCAGAGGCAAGGGCTGGGTATAACTTTTGTTACAAGGTTTGGTATATAATTACAGAGTCAGAAGTGCGGAATGGCATTTGTCCAACTGATGTCAACGAAAGCTTGAAGCGGAAGAGCGCGAAGAGAAAGAAGGGGAAGGACGAGGAGTGCAATTCGAGCCAAAATATACAGAGCAAACATTATCAAAATTCGGGCAATGGACGTGGCGTGGAATGCACGTTCGAAGCGATCGATCAATCGCGAGGTCGACGGGTTATATCGGCCAGCAGTGAATTTGTAAACGAGGAGCCACTGTAAGCCAAAGAGCGTCGGAAGGATTGATACAGCAAGCGCCGAAGAGCGCCATATCCACCTCTCGGCCGCCGATGGAAAGACAAAAAACCATGCTGCACAGTGTATACAACCAAACAGTGTAGCTGTTATAAGGAACAGGATGGTTAGTTCATGTTGAAGCTGGAGGCGCATGGCGGCGTAGAAAGTGGAAACGCGACACTCTCCATTTCCTGAGAGTATTTCTCCAGAATGGCGTAGTTCCTGAATGTCTTCAATGAACGAGCGAACGGGCCATGTGAGTGCGTTCAGGACACTTTGTAGAATTTTTTTATATCTTGAAGACACGTCGTTATCCGCATGAGAAAAGATATTGACGACCGGATTCATGTTGAGCCTCCACTTCAAGAAATAATCATCATTCAGGTCGTCGGGATGCAAGTGAGTGTGCCGTAAGGTAGGCAAAGCGGGCATTGATGACAACTCGGGCGATGCACTTCCAGAAGGGCTAATGCCGCTCTTCTCACTGAAGTCGTGGTCAGAAACGCATGAGGGGCTGAGTGACGAAAGCGAACGCGTTCTTCGGAATGGACGTCCGTCATGACGTCCGTGATGAAGAGGCGATCGATAGGCTTCCTTTATTGAAGGGATGGATGCAGAGTGGAGGTCAGTTATTGAATTCGAAGGGATACCGGGGGTATGCTCTCGAGAGTTTCCATGAGCGAATCTCATCGTGGCAAACGGCCTGGCATGGAGTAGAATCGGTCTCCTGATGTCCAGGGGCTTATGCCACCAAAAGAAGTACATCGCACCACTCAGAGCGGCGAAGGCGAGTGTGACGAGTTCCAGCTCGGTCAGCGCAAGTCCCAATATGCCTCTCGCTATGCATTGAAGTATGAACCAGGTCGTTTGAACGACCACAACTGATTTTGTGAAATAGTCGCCTTTGCTCTTGTCCAGGATGTCCTTTTCAGACACGGTTGGCCATGAATCGAGTTCTTCCAGCTCCACGAGGTCGGTAAGGTCGGTGATATCTAGCGGCCGACGAAGCCTGCCCTCCATGCAGAGGACGAAGCCTCCCATTCCAATGAAGAAGCCATGGGTCATCGTCCACCCTCTCGCTGCAGAGTTATTGAGAAACTTTGGTTTTGTTACAAGAAAGAGACGTACCGGCATGCTTTCTCGACGTTTCACGAGCAGCATACCACTGCTTACTCGCCCAATACAAAACTAGCTCGGGCACCAGCAACGTGTAGACCATGACCTTCAACCTTCTCCCGACGATCGTCCATTCACTATCTAACTCATCGGGGATGTTAGGGTGTACTACAACCCAGGTGCAAGCAAATATGGTCGCAAAGCAGCTCCATATAATGCTTGTAAGCGATCGTTGCCCTAGGAAGTTCTCGTCGACATCGGAAGTGCGCTGGAACTCGGCTTGAGCTGGGCCAGGAAGCAAGGATAGAGGAGCCGGTCGGACTAGTGGCATTGCGATCACAGTATTTTGAGCGAGTGAGAGTAGGACCAGAAAGACAAAGAGCATTGAGAATTCATCGCAGCTTGGGAACAGTCAGAAGCTGGTGAGAGTTGGAAGAGGATTGGGTGGGATTGATGAGCCACGTCGTCTGTCGTCTCTATTTTTAGGATACTTTCCAAAGAGGCCACACATTACGAGGAGGATATATAAGAAGCGAGAACAGGGCTCACAGGGCCACTATATATGACAGAAAATCGAATATATAGAAACGTATGCCACGCTAAACATCGTCTTCAATGATCGTTACAGAGACGACCTCTTCCTGCTCGGTCCCTGCCATCGGGTTCACGTAAGGTACATGTAGGGTCAAAGGGACGTGGCTTTCCACAAAACCTCGAAGTCTTCGAGAGGCTTCTACTGCACTAAGCCGAGTCTGAGCGGACTCTGAATTGATTTCGTCCCATAACTGCGTGACGGTCGGTATGTCCATCTTCACATTCTCAACCGTTAGTTTACTGGTAGAAATTGAAAGATATAGCTCGTACCGGAAAGTATTGTTTCAAGTCAAATCCAAATTGCCACATATCTAGTAGGAAAGGGTTGTAGGGTGTTTCACTTTTAACTTCTTCCGGGAGTTCTCTAGCGTAAAGGTCTTTTTCAAAAGGGCTTCCAATACACAGTCTCTCAGATTCAGGCGTCTCTTCGGAAAATTCAACCGCGGTCTCAAAGTCGATCAAGTAAACGCGAGGACGAGTAATGGATCGGCCTTCTTTGATAGACTCTGGGCACCACTCGATCAAGAAGTTACTGAAGAACAGATCCTAGCTGTCGCTGTCAGAGAGCTAGCTACGCACAGCTATCCAAACACGCACCCGATGCGCTATACGGTTCCCATGGATGTAAATGATGCCCTGTTAGTAGTGAGCGAGAAAGCTTGTTAAATATCATTGCAAACTCGCCTCAAGTGCTTGAAGGACTACGTGTAAAACATCCTCAACAGAAACTTGCCTGCTTGGAAATGTTACTTCCTGGATGCTAGAATGCAGTCTCGGGAACAAGCCGAGAGTGATATCCTCGAATATAAAGTGGTCCACCATAGGCAGAATGTGATTATTCCACTGAAAGATGTCTGGTGGAGACGACAAGCGTTGGATGAGATGCAAGTGCTCATGGCCTTCTCCGCCAGAAGTCATGATGCGCAAGATGAAATCTCTGTTGTCTTTCCGGCTGGCAGCATGAGAGAGACCATTCCAGACACAATACCGGTCAATGTTAGCCATGATCAATTGCGCAGACGGGCCCAGGAGATGATAATTATCAGCCACTGGAAAGTCCTTGCTGCCTTTCAATTGCACGCCCCAGCCGATGTTCCATAGCCGGATTCCATATTCCGATAGAATAGGACTGAGAGAGCACCAGGCAAATTGATAGGCTCGAGAGATCGTGTTATTGTCGTCAGTATCATCGACGTCGCAAAGTTTCCTCCACTCCTGAAGCGTTTTTGGAAGCTTCGCATATATCAAAATCAGTCTTTGAATGGTCGGTCGAGAGAACGAAGATTACCAAGTTACGTCTAGGACGAATTTTACGTTTGAAGGGCCTAATGTCGGTCATTATAAGCAGTGTTGCATAGATCAGCGCCCCAGCGACAACTATCGAACGGCGGTCCATGATGGAAGTTCGAGAGAACAGAGGACTGATTAATTTATAAACACAGTCACACGGCCGTGAGATTTTGATGTGCTCATCGGGATAACGTCGGTCTTTTTCACGCACAAGTGGCAGTCGATCTTTTTGTAGAAGCTTGAGTCATCTCAAGAGTCAATAACAGGTCGTTAGCATCAGAACGCTTCCAGAGCATCAAATGCTTCATTTAGCTCCAAGCAGCAGGTACTACACGCATGGGGCCGTGGACTACTTCATAAAGCTAGACATCTCGATTTCGACCACAGCAGAATGATTCGTGAACAGTACGAGTCGAAAGAGGCTTTACGGCCCGTTGGGAGAAATGGGGGCGCTGGCGGGGTGGGTATATGATCAGGACAAGCTTGCTACGACAGAAGAAATAACTTGCGTTGTAACATGGAAAGGGGCGTTGATGACGGTGAAGGTGTTGTCTAGGAACCAAACTCTATAGCGCACCTGTACAAAGCGAAAATTAAAGATATATCACCACGACAAAGGGTACTTACGCCGTGCTGAGTTTCAACGTTGGCTACGTAAACCCCGACGTATATAACGGAGTTGTGCGTAAATGCGACTCTGGTTTGCTATAGCAGTCGGGGTCGTCAGGCAGGGCTGTGGATAGCAGTAGAAATGCTCATACATTGGGAGTCAAGTTCATCGTAATTGTCTATGGCATTTCTCATAAGATTAGGCATTCCTCTGCAAAGTTTATACCCAGACAACTTACGACCGTTGGCATTCCGATTATATATTATAGTGCGATGCTGGTGAAGAGAAGAGTGAATGAAGTGAAGACGTAGACAATCTGGGGAGACTGAGGAACTGGGCTCACTTACGCCCGTCATTTATACTCAAAATCGGCTTGGTTGGTCGTATTTGTGAGGCTACGTGGGACGCCTTTCTTGAATGACTCGACAAGTCTGAGTAACCATCCTTCTCATGCTTGTGGGAGTGGGTTGACGTGTAGACCCACCGCGCCTACCATTCGGGGAATTAGTCGACACGAAACTCGGAAGCTGAGGACCCACAAACGATTGTATTTTTATTGCTTCCTAGGAATCAAAAGACGCCGTATGCAATCTAATCCAATATCCAAGTGAGAAATGTCAGGAATAATGTCACTTGACACTGCTGCTTCGGACTATACGAGAATTTACCCGTCTGCCCCTCATTAGAGGAGGTTTTGAGGACCACTGACTCGTACCCGCTTGTACACAGGAAACTGTTTTCGAAGAAAATGTTTGTGAATGTCTTATATTAGATCTACAAGCAAAGGAGTAATCTACCCATGATTACTGCGGTCTAGTATATTCAAAAGGATGCTGTTCATCTACTGAAACGAAACGGGCGCTTATTTTAGCACAGCAACTAGCTATTGGACAATATTGTTCTCGGAAAATCATCTTACATTCTCCACACACCTGATATTGATCTTGCACCACATCGGTCAAGATTCTCGGTTCATTCTTCGTATGACTCGTCTTCAAACCAGTTCCATCCCACCCTTCTTCAGCTTTCGCCCTTTGCCTTCTCTTGATGGATATCGCGAGGCGTTGCAGGTCATTGCCAAGTGGGACTGTGCTCATTTTCCCGCTAGAAATGGGATCAAAAGCGTGATCATAATACGTGATGCCAAACCGCAAACAGGTTTTCAGCAGGCCATCAATCCCGGAGTGAGTGACATCTGATTTGCGTGGAGCAGTGAAAGTCCAATCGGAGGATAAGGTCCATGCCTCGTGCACAGAAAGAACACAATGGTTCATGATCATAAAGAAAGTTCCCATTTCATCAGACGTACAACGACAGGCACCATTTACTCTGCCCACAAATGATGTAGAAGCAGTACGCGTGCTCCTGGTAATCGCGTCATCAGCTCTCAATTAGGCTTGTTCCCAGCTGGCCACAGGACAGACACTTGTTTGGTTATGAGATGGTCTGGAATGGAAGTCGGACCGAGGTGGCAATGAGGGATGGAAAGAGGTGATGTGGGGCACTAAGTGATAATCGATAAGGAGTCACTAGAATAAACCCAAAAAGAAGTACGATGGTCCCAGGCGACGCCGAAAACCCTGTATCATAATTCTCCCGTGCGGCATAAATCCCACTTGTTACCTCCGAAGGGAAGCACAAGGTTCAGCGCCAAGATGCGTGTGCGATTCATGATATGCTGTAGGCATCAAGTGACGCCCTTAGCTCATTGACAGACTCATTCGGATCGTTCAAAATATCCAACTTCATCCCATGTCGAAGAAGTTGCCGTTCTCACATTAGGCAACAGAAGCATGACTACGAGAGTCGTGGTGAAAAGATGAAGATCGAGTTCATAGGCATCACACCCTGCACCCCGATCACTGAGACAACATCGCGAGGCCCCCCTCTAATCCTGCCGCTCTCACCGCACCAAGGCACCAATATCCAAGTAATTGTACTCTCTGAACCACATCCGAACAAATGAAGTGCTGTTCGTATGGCTTCTCAGGTTGTCACTTAGATTATTTCCTCCCGCAAACAGCACGTAATTATAGTGACTGTCCCCGTTCTCAGGAATGTGAACAAGTAACCAGAGTCAGTCAGATTATCTCAGATATACTCAACAAATTTCCTTACATACAATGAAAACAGGTCAAATTGATAATTATAAGTTGTACAAATCGACCAGAGAGATTAATCTTAATGTTATCGAAAACTTCGCAGCCGACCATCAGGTCAGCAAGCATGTAAAGCAGGACGCAGAAAGCAAGAGATCATGCTCAAAAATGAGGAAAGAAGTCGATCAAATCTCCGCGGATGCAGACCCGCCAATGACTCGGCGGCGTTTCCTAGTATAACGAGAAGACAAAGGCTTTGTACAAGGCCTCAGATCATTGGAAGACCTGGGCGTAAGAGTCAAGGTCACTTCAGAATTTTGCTTAGAGAAGAAGGACGGACCCGGCTACTGTATCGAGCATGGCTTTACTTGAGTTGTGTTTGCGCTTGATCACGATCCCTGCCTTGAAATTCCGATATTTCTCTCCATAAAGATTGGTGATGTCTGGAATAGTCGGCGGCGGAATTTTGGGAAGAGGGGGAGTTGGTACATCAGTGGTTTTACCACTTGGACCTCGAAGTTGCCGACTCTTCTTCTTGCCAGTGGCTCTATTCACCGTCTTCTTTCTCGCTAGCGGTGAGGGTTGAAACAAGGGAGTAGATGGTTGAGATTCAGAGATTGACCTAGGTGTCAGTGGCGGAGGCGACGTTGATGACGAGGACGAAGGAGAGTGCGAAAGTAGAGGCGTGGTTAGGCCATGAGTGACAGAATCTATGTCGCCGGCTGAAGAAGGGCGAGGGCGAGCTTCAACCTGCGGCGCCATAATCAGAATGGAATAGTAATCTGTATAAGGGTCCCATAAGGGAGCCACTGTCTGTGCAAGCGTCGTCGATTGCTGCTGCTGTTCCAGCCGATTCGAATTCGACTTGTTGCCCCGATTTGACGGAATTCCCTGCTCCAAATAGTCAGCTAAGCCCAGAACGGATACATCGTAGCTTATGTACCTCGTGTTCGAGGAAGCAGTTGGGCTACTGAGAGAGAGGTGGAAAAATTGGCTGTGAATGTCATCGTTTTGGCGGAGTCAGAGAGACATGTTACAGGGTTCTTGGACTCATTCGGTGTAGAGGCCATGTCCTGAACAAAGAGTGGGCTATATGTCTTAAATGAGCATCCGAGTATCCGACAATCGCGCAGCAGCTTCCTGTCTAGTCAATACTCACGAGCCGTGCTTAACCTCTTCGTCGTCAGCGGCTCCATCGTCAAAATTCAGATATAGGACCCATTCCGGTGCGTCAGGGGGGATATCGTAATTACGAGTGCTTCTCAGACGTCAGTGAGTGAGATAAGCGTATGAGATACCGTGCTTACCACTCTGTATAGGTTGAGCCGCCGCGTCTATCCATGCCTGCATTCTCTTCTGCACTCCCGCCCGTGCTTTTAAAACCAGGGCCATTGGTGTCATCCTCGTCAAATAAGCGGTAGCATGCTTCATCCTCTTCCAAATGCTCGAGATCAAAGAGATCAGTCCGCTGATCATCAACCTCGTCCTGCACAAGCATGCCCCAGCATCGATTGAGAATATGTGAGGAATCTCATTTGGTTGCGACGTATAGACGATAGAAAGGCTGCAATCTAGGACGCCCTACTGATTGTCGTTCGAACAGGCGAGGATATCTTTCAGAAGCTGATTCATTCAAACGCTAGCTATGTTTCGGAAGCAGTTCTGC
The DNA here is from genome assembly GCA_002938385.1 of Gymnopilus dilepis. Lineage (NCBI taxonomy): Eukaryota > Fungi > Basidiomycota > Agaricomycetes > Agaricales > Galerinaceae > Gymnopilus > Gymnopilus dilepis. The sequence continues at coordinate 6,678 of NHYE01005249.1, read as the reverse complement.
AGATGACAAACTAGGAAGGGAAGTCTTACCTCAACTATACTTGAGAACATGAGCTTTGACCCCAAACCTGCGGGATTGGAGTACCTGCCATTCGATACTCACTGACACGACGGACAATCAACTGTCAAGTCGCCGAAAATTGGTGCTGTCAAGTAACCTGTCAAGCCGACGGAAGGTCAGTTGTCAAGTCAGAAAAACCAGCTGCCGGTCACACGGCAAGTCACAAAATTTTTGTTCCCCGCAGGCATTCGGACATGCCGTGTGACCGGCATTCAAAATTATTTTACTTAACAAGTAACCTGCCAGTGACTTGCCGATGACTTGACAGCACCACTTTTTGGGCGACTTGACAGTTGATTGTCCGTCGTGTGAAACGAAACTGATGCATCGCCTCTCCGAAATCATCCGTCACCCGATTGAAGGAGCCTTCTGACCACGTGATCGTGCACCGCGCCCCCCAGTAGAGTACATAGTCCATATCGGAATCGAGATAAAAATTAGAAATAATTCAAACGCAAGCTTGAAGTCTAGAGTATCTTATACAAGGATAGGATAGAGGAGGATAGGAAGGCGAAATTGTCTATATCGAGATTACTTAAGTATATTCATTCACCACAATCAAGCCACAATAAGGCACCAGCTGGCCGGGAAAAGATCTAGTGGAGCCGTTTTGAATACGTTTCGCTCCACCTGGGGGACACTCTGCGGCCGTGCACCCTGACCCAATGTTTCTGTAGACTATCTTGTCGTGAATAGATTCGACCGCAGCGCTTCCCCTTGACAGAAGCATTGCACTGGAACGAAACATTGGTCAGCTTGTGGATCTCCCGCAGGTATTGACGCTCTTCTATCGTTCTCGTCGGTTCAGCATTCGAAGTCACGGTGTTCCAACGAAAGGCTACACGCTTCTTCGACGTCTTTCCGCCAGAGATGTTGTGTTCGTTTTTCAAATGTAACATCAAGTGATCCAATCCGATGCAGAAAGAAGAGCAGCCTGGGTGACGACAAGGTATCACAAACCTGTCGCCTGCAGATGTTCTAACCTTTTCATAGTGTGGTCGTTGCGCCACAGGCTGTGCCTGATTATCCATTGCGATTGCCAATGGTTTTCTCTCCGCTGAGGCCTTTTGCACGGTAGCAAGCTCGCACCCGTCAACCATATCAGAACATGAAGTGGTGTACGTGCTGTCGTTCGATATTTGCGTAAGAGACGTATTGTTGCTCTGACCAGCCCTGAATGTCGGGTTTTCATGGACAGGGCCAGGTAATTGAACAGCAGTATGTTGAAAGACGGTCTGATGATCGTAGAAAGATGGGCTGAGGTGCATCAAGGCCGGTTGAATGGATTGTCGCGGGACATTGAAGAGATCGCCAAAGCCATTCTCGAGCATTTGATAAGTGAAGTCATCCGTCGTTGCTATCTCCCGGTCGAAGTAGGAGGGTATCGGGCATCCATAAATGTCGAAAGATGGTTCGCCATAGTTGCCAAGGGCTAAGTTGTGTGTACTTTGGTGCGATACCGGAGCCATTGTATCGGCGGCGGGACGTTGTCCCATGAGCGGCATACAAGCTGTAAACGGATCTCTGTCGCAATAATTGAATGGTCTGTCCATGACATAAAACACTGTACGCACGCAACATCTCCGCTAATGCCATAATTATGGCCAAACGCAGCAGATAGGCCTTCTTGAGCTTGATTAATCCACAAGTGATCTAGATGATACTAGTAAATACCAGTCAGACGGCCCTCAGAGTCAGATCTATTACTGTATCTGGAGCCAACTTGAACTTACAGCTGATGCGAAATCCCAAGCTTTTTGATCTCTTGGTGCAGTGAATTGGTTGACGAAAAGGTTTGTCGATTCCATGTCTGTGTCTTCAAAGGGGAGTCGTCAAAATAGGGAGTGGAAGTAGGATGGCGAGAAACTGATAAGGCCAGAGGCATTTATATTCAGCGCCAGACGATGCATTGACGCAGTGCTCTATGGCCTGTTTAGCAATGTCAAGAAGTGTATGGTGTTTAGACGCCCTATGCATTTCTGTCGCTTTACCTGAAAAGGAGATCACAGAGGAACATGCACCACAACGCCATTTCTCCGAAATCACAATCACCTATTGTCGTGCTGTGACGATGTCCAAAATTCCAGGAGCAGGATCATGAACATCGACTCATCGATAGGATAAGCCTGGAAAGCGCTTCGAGGACTTGAGTAGAAAGGAGCCCCTGATGGAATAATATAGGCGTATCGTTCAAACTCGCAGCGAGAAATACAAGATGCGTGTGCCACCAAGGGTTTGGAGCTATTGTTCACTAGGGGCCGTGAACCCAGATCTCCACTAAAAATAGCGGCAGGGCACATAAACTCTTCTAGCGTTCTGCTATGATCTGAACAATGAAAATACTTGGTAACAATTGAGAGCTCTGATGCGACAACTCTCCACCAATGGTTCACATTGACTAACCATTGATTTGATGCGCAGCAAGAAAAATACCGGCATCACAGCACAAGACAAACGACGCGTCTTATTCAAGGACAATGAGAGCGTCTCCTGGACGGACAGTCTTACCTTCCATAACTCCAGGTCCTAATCGCAGTACTGTTCTTCCTGCGTTTCCCTCCCCAGCCACGACAGGAATTTCGGTCTTCATGGCCTCCAAGATGATCAGATCTTGCGAATCCGATAGGACAGTGTCTCCTGGTTTACATTTTATCTTCCAGACCGTCGAATACAGAGAAGCAGAGATAGTAATTCCTATCTCTGCACCTGATTTCAGGGTCAACATCAAAACGTACTGCCTTCAAAGAAGGCACACCTTCGTGAGCGGCCTGCGTAGTATTTACTTTAGAACTTGATTGCTGCTCCTCCCATTCATGTAGCAATATGTGTTCCCTTGGGAAGTAGAAATTAAACTAAGCATACCAAAATCTGTTATGCGATTCGCACCTTTCCTCCTCTCGTTTGCTTCCTTCTGCTTGGAGGGTGCGGAATACTCGCAATTCTTCGTCGATGGTCAAAAGGAACTGGGAATATTCTCCAACAGAGAAAGATACTGGTTCGACCTTGGACACGTATTCTCAAAAATGGACACTGGAAGAAGTAAGCGACTTGCGTACCTTGAATGAATATTGTCCAGCGTCAAACTGCCGTTCTAACTTTGTAGAGATATGTAGCAACATCGAAATGCAAGAGTGGTGCCTTCACCTTACCTCCAAGTAGTCGTCTTCAGTCACTTCGATGAAGGTGATCTTTATAAGATGGCAATAAGAGCTGCATCCATCTTGAAGGGCAAGAATTGTACCTGGTCAAAGACTTCAAGTAACCAAGGCTTAGATGGACGAAAATCGGGACCCCTTCCCCAAGTCTGCCACCCTGGAAGAGTGCGTCCATACAACTGATAACCACCTGGTGACTCGATCGGATATATCGCAGCTACAGGGCCAGCGATTCCAATCGCGCCCTGGATTTTGGAACAATCAGCAAGGGCGCTGCAAGCCTTCCTCCTTGAAACTTACCCGAGGGGTGAACGTGCGAGATGGGTTCATCTTTTGTCCAACTAAACGACAACGAGGGTCAATCTGCGGTATATTCGTCAGACATTACTTGCAGTGCGTGGATTTGTGGAGACGTGCGGGTATGAGAAATGGACAGGCAAGATAAAAGCCGACGCCTAGGACGAGCTTAAGCAAGCCGTCAGTAAAGAACTGCTTTCATATTTTAGAGGCATACCCAATCTGACGCCACTAGTTTGTCTAGTGCGACCTTGGCACTCCTCAGTCCATTATTGCGAGCAAGGTATTCAATGTTACTTGGTAAGTAGACTGCTTTGTCTCTCGTCGTTGACATGTAACGCTGCAATGCTTCCTTATTCCACCTATCGTCAAGGACAATAGGGAAGGTGATTCGACGGCCTGGAAACGACATAGTACTCATGTCTTCAGGAATAGATGTTTCTGCTTCGCGAAGGAACTTTAGGAAGTCGTCTTGGCGAATAATGCTGGGATCGTAAAAACACTAAAGCCATTATTACTCATAACTCATGAAATTTTCGGAAGAAAGAAAAGCTTCACTGACCATTATCGAGCGGATACAAGGGCAGAGCAAAAGCATTCCCGGAATGCGGTTTTCTTGCAACAAGCACTGGAAGGCATGTATCCTGGCTCTGACAAGGATATCTAATCGCATATCTCCAAATTCAACGAGTATGGCAGCGTCACCAGCCTGAGGTACGATGGTTAGTTGGAGTCTGCATAATGAAGACTGAGCTGGGATATACCTGCCGGAAAACTACGCCGTGAGGTAGTCTGCCTGTCGGGCTGCTTTGTCGATGAAGTATAGATCCATAAGATACATCTTCGAGTGGGCCTCCCAGCGGATCAAATGCCCCGTCTTCGATTTTGTTGACAGATTTTGAGCGCTGCAACATATTGAACCATTCGTTGTACTGGAACGACTTCTGGCGGGCATCGTTCCATGATAATCTTCTGAATTGAACAGTGTCACCCGGAGCTAACTGACCCAATTTCCACCTAAGATTTGGTCACCCAGATTTTAGAGGAATGGAAACAACGTAATAGCACTCACATCTCTGCGGTTGCAACTGTACACATACACAGATAACCACCCTTGTCAGGTCCTTCGTTTGTCAGAATGACTGGGGTATCGCCATTCAGGTTGATTGTTCCCGGCGCATAGCCATTGTCAAGGATATTACTTGGATGCGATCCTCCTTCCCCCCCGCTCTCTCTCGCCCATTGTATCTTGTCAGAAGCAATGGGAGCCTGAAGACGTATCCCAAGACGGTTGCTCGAAGGGCTAATGAGCCAGTGCGTGGTGTAGAATTTTGCGATACCATCAGCTGTGATGTACTCTTCATCGTCATGCGGGCCTGGAAGGACGTAAACTACCCAGTCTGAGGGATAAAAAGGGACAATATGAGATGGAAGAACAAAAGGTGTTGAGTCGTCCCCTTGAGGTGAGCAATCTCCAAGATTGAGTTCGTCCCCTTTGATCAGGGAACGCCCCTAGGATAAATACGACCATGAGGACGATAGACTAAGCAACACACTTGATTGCTTACCTGATATCCACCAAGACCCATAGAGGTTGATTTGGAACCAAGATATGACGGGATGTCCGGAAAACCACCTTTGATTGCAAGGTAAGTTCTGAAACCGTTCGAATGTCCGATTGTCTTCGCTTGAATTTCAACTTTACCGTCAGGAGGCACAACGATTTTGGACCACGTCGGATAGCCCACACCATTGATCGATACCGATACATCCCTACCAGTGACGGCTATGACAGCACTGGTAAAAAATTGTAAGGCGCACCCGACACCAGGTACGACGATGATCTCCAAGCCCTCAGTCGTCCTGGGATTTCCGACGAGAATGTTGGCAGCTGTGAAAGCTAAGTCGTCCATAGGACCACTGCGCGGGATTCCAAGCTTCATCGTTCTTCCCGGTAGGTCCTGAACTGTTAAGTCAATTCCAGAGGCCAGCACTTCAAACGACCTGAACTTGTTATCATGTTTCTGAGCGCTTGATATAAGGCGTCCTACTCACTGTCGTGGAGGAAAGAAGGTCTCCAGAAATCTGGTAGTGGCAAAACCTCGAAAAAATTGGTCGCTATGCGCAATCGATTTCAAGTACAATTTGTTGTTCGGGGGACCTGACACTTTGATCTTGTCCAATACTGATACAAAGCGTGAGATAGCCTCCTCTCTAGAACGCCCTACAACTATGATCTTAGCCAGGAGGGGATCGTAATATGGTGTTATTGCCATTCCAGTGTCGACCTGTGAGTTTCAAAATTGCCAAAGTCAGCTCACCTCAAGAAATGAAGTATTGGAATGTACCCAAGAATCAACGCGAAGCCAATCTTCCTGCATACCACCCCAATCCACGTACTGAAGAAGGCCGGGAGAGGGCGCAAAGTCTTTGTACGGATTTTCTGCATAGATGCGGCCTTCCATTGCGTGACTTCTGCCACGAGCTTTGCCAACCTCATATAAGTCATTGTAAGTAGACTGCTGCATCTCAGACGAAGACGGCGCCAAGCCCTTTCCCAGTGAATGTTCGGCAATTCCTTGCTTTATCATGAGCTCGACTATGTCAAGTCCAGGGTGTACTTCCTCTGTAACAGGGTGCTCTACCTATGGAGAGCGCAACTTCAATGTAAAGATGGGGAAACCAGTTGTCAGAACCTACTTGTATTCTCGTATTCATTTCCAGGAAGTAGAAGGACGAAGTATACTCGTCAACCAAAAACTCGACGGTTCCTACAAGACGGCATGGACAAGAGAGAAGAATACACTTGAAATGACACGTACCAGCAGACCCGTATCTGATGGAGCGTGCAAGATTGACAGCCACGTCGCACATCATCTTCTGTAGACCTTGGATCCGTCAGTTAAATTTCACCGTCAAATGCCGTAAAACTTACCCGGATGAGCAGAACAGTACGGGCTCGGTGTCTCCTCTATGACTTTCTGATGCCGCCTTTGGATACTGCACTCGCGTTCTCTCATATGGATAGCATCCCCAAGTCCATTGCCAAATACCTTGGAACATCGACTGTAAGTCCTTATTTGGTCGATCATTTGAGAGGACCATACCTGCACTTCCACGTGTCGAGCTTTCTCGTAGTATTTCTCGAGAAATATGCCTTCATTGT
>NHYE01005248.1:0-18606 GCA_002938385.1 Gymnopilus dilepis | reverse complement strand
CCTGACGACGATGGGGTTCTGGTCTGTTAGGAAGACGTGGTTGTAGTGGTCTGGAGGGTGTGGGATTAGTCCAGTGAACGTAATTGCAGGTTGAAATCGGCTTGCCTTCGAAGACATTCCAGGTGAAGAGGTAGCTTGGATAATATTAGGATTTAATTGATAAGATGAGATCGACAAAACATACCCAATGGTGCAAAATTGAATCAAGAATCTAACATCAAGTCAGTATCAAATACGTCACTGCACAAAAAACAACCCAACACCTACGCGCCAGCAACAGACAACCACCCAAAAGCGCCCCCCTCCGTCGCATGCTTCTTATAAGTCGGGGGCGGATCAACAGTATACTCATCCACCGGTTCCTCCAAGTCCTGCATGAAATCCGCCTCCGTCTGGCCATAGCCATACCCCAGGCCCTCCTCAGGGAATTTGGCCGTCTTGGGCGTGGGGCTCCAGTAGCTCCGCTCGACGAACTTGCCGCTCTTGGGGGAGGGCCCCCAGTGCCCGGCTTCTTCGCGCACGAAGTCGAAGGTCTTGGGGGGGAGCGAGGGCGGGCGGGTCTCGATGACGGGAGGGATGATGGATACTCTTGGGTCTCTGGACCAGGGCGGCCGGAATTGAGCCAGCCAACTAGATTGGTAGACAGTTAGACTAGAACCTTAGTAGAGAGAAATGAAAAATCTCACTTTCGGCCGTGCTCCACCCTCTCAGCAAACTCATCCTTGAACGTCCTCTTCTTGGGGGTCACCACGCTCCTGGGGAGCTCCTGCGGGGGCAGCCCAGGCAGCTGCAGAATCGGCGCAGGCCTCTCCGGGATATGCGCCGTCGCGGGCTTGGTCAGCGAGTTCGGGCTCGGCAGCTGGTACACATGCGCGACGCGGTGCTCCCGCTTCAGCTGGGGCGAGCGCGGCCGCCATGTCGGCGGGCTCAGCGGCGCGGGGGCGGGTGTCCGTGGCGTCCTTGGTGTCCGCGGAGAGACGGGGTTCGAGGAGAGAGGGAGGGGCGAGACGGGTGGGTGTCGTGGGGAGTAGATTCTGGGGGATTTGGGCGATTGTTGGGGGCGGTGGGTTTCGAAGGTGGTGTATTCGTTTGGGTTCGGATGTCGATGGTGCCGTGTGGGGAATGAGGAGAACGACATGATAGATTATTTAGTTGATTATTTCTGCCACCAGGGCGAGAAGGGACAGAGGCCAACCAGGGCTCTCGAGGACGATGGCGTTCAACGCTGAAGAACCGAGCCAGAGCATTGCCCGCGTATTTCTTGCTGTTTGCGCGGCTACCCGAAATGCTGTGCACCCATCATCATTCGTCGGAGGTTTACAAAGCACGGACGCAACCGCTGATCCGCCTTTGTCTCCTCCACATCATCGAGCTCATCACTCGCGGCGATGAGCTCAAATTCTTCACATTTTGCATAGACAAGGCTGGCTCATATCTTGACTCCTTCGATCTTGCTTCGCAGAAGATCCCGCGGATAACAGGCTGCCAAGCGCTGGAATCATTTCGCTACCGATGCCCTGACACTCGTTATGTCATAATCCTGAAACGCTGCCCGTCGTTGCCCACACATAGGCATGGCGCTGTCCTTGCGGACGCCTTGCGCATCGCAATGGCAAGATCCTTCTCCCTGCTTCCCTGTTTTACCTTTCAGCCTGAAGTCCGACCATGTTGGAATTTCTGACTGCTTCTTCTTAGATCTCTTTCATCACCCATCGTCAAAGGTTCAGTACCAACACTTCCCAAGCGGTGCCCTTCGCTCATTATGCTGGGGATGATGGATCGGGAAAGAGAATATCTCCTGCGTTTTTCCAGCGAGACATACTTTCGCTGGCGTTTACCAAGAGATATACGATCGGTTTGAATTTCCCTGGACATCTATCCCGCCTTGCCTCGATGCCGAATCCACTGCATCCAGTCCTTCGAGCCAATAATTATTGGCTCCTTACAACTTACAAGTGACTTCAGCAGCGGTCGAAGGCTAACTTGACCATTGTGGGATTGACCATAGATATTCTGCTACTACATATCTTCCCTCAAATGTCAGGAAGCGATCCTCTTATACCTCAAAAACAAATTCTTTCAACTCTTTTAACAAGCCCTCAGCTTGTTGCTGGCCTTGTTCTATTCACCATAGTCTTGTAGATGGAGCCAGGAATTGAGCGACATGAGGTCAAGGCGCAGCACCGCCCTGCCACATCTCGTTTGCCTTGCCTCCGACGCTCAAATTTCCGCTCGTCAAAAGTCCGGATAATGAGCGCTCTGGGAGGCAAGCAATCGATGATCGATTACTTCGCGGGTTGTGTGCCTTGTCTGAATGGCTCAGATATCAACTACTCCTCCAAAGTCCATCGATATCCCTGGTTTGCAATTTGTCTGAACTTCATTGTTAATCGGCTCCCAAGTGGGACCTTCAATTTTCGTCCAAAACTCAGAGATACCATTCCTGATGTTTTCAGTAACGCCACAAGAACCTTTTCTCTGCCCGCGATTTTCTCCCCTTCTCGATGCAGACCGACGACGATCAAGAGACCACGATCTAGAAAGATTCGACACCCGGAGCGAGCGTTCTGTCAGATATACTTTGGTTATGCTTTCTGTACATATGTCAGAACTCGAACTAGTAGCAGCCACAGGAAACTTGGAGCAAGTTGAAGCCACCAAGTTCGATATCGAGATTGACAAATCGACCCTGCACACAACGCGACTGTAACATGCCTGCTTATCAGCGAAAACAAGAATAGGAATGGAGCTGAGGAGACATGGCTTGACTTGGCATAGGACCCTTCACAAAATTCCAGAGTCTACTTCCAGCGAATAATCATGATTCTGCGTCAAAGAAGATTTTGTTCGCTTTCTTTCCATGCACATAATCATTGCACCCCCATATTCCAAATTCTCCTGCTCCACAATAAGACCTGGTAAAGCAGGAAACCCTCTGTCAAGCGGAAGTCCTTGAAGCTTGTGGATCAAAACAATAGAGATGGGCGCGAGCACCAACTTGAAGCGAGCACAGCTGAGCACCCATATCGGCCACCTCGGAACTTTTAATAATTTCGGAACGGGATGATCTCGCTTACATACGCACTGCCCTTCTCCTCTCTCAATCCTTCCACCCGCCTTCCATTTCCGACTTCGCGTCAAAGCGTTCAGAACTGTGCTAGAAACCGAGCGGTGTGCAATGCGTGGCAGCCCGCCTCTCAAAGTCATTGTCCAGCGTCCTTCTGGGCTGTGCGAACGCGCTGCGTCCCAGACTACTAATCCTACGACGCGCTAAGACTCGGACTTTACAGCTTCGCGCCTTCCTCGACGCTGAGATTCAGAAGAGAGCCACAAACCCGCATCCGCATCCGCAGACGACCGCTTCTAGAAAAAGGAATTCCAAGTAGGAAGGGTCATCATTTTGGGATAGAGCACCGTCACTCGGCGTCGGATGTCGACTCTGCCTCTCTGCTTCAAGTGCATGATCAATATTATGAGACGGGCGTGAAGTCGCTCCGGCGCTCGTGGGGAAAACTGGGTAATTACACCGCTTCGCCCTTGTAAGTATACAGGACACTACTTGGCGACATGTACACCTAGTCCGGCGGTTCCATGCATGCATATAATGTATCTATATCAAAGATGGTTAGGACGGGACGTTCGTGGAGCTCCCTCAGCTGTCGTCCCTCCTCCGAATCCCTTTTCATCCCCAGCTCCAAGGTCCAAGGTTCCTCTTCCCCTTCCTCCGTCGTTGCGCCCTGTCCTCTTTCCTTTCCGAATCGCCCTCCCTGGCCTTGCAGGGTTCTCTGCTATCTGCGACGACGATCCGCGCTGGACTATTGGGAAACTTTCCGGACCTGCTGTTCTGTTCTGCCCCGGGTCACGGTAGAAGGAAGGAAGGAAGGAAGGAAGGAAAAGAAAGATCAAAGTTAAGATCTCCACAGCGACATTCGAATTTCTTTCGAGGGTGCATTCCGCAGAGAGGAATCCTCCGGGGCGCTGCTCTGGCTGAGAAGGTTTACTCATCGCGGTCCCACTCGACCTCCCTATCGCCCTGAGTAACCAAGCACGATGGAATCGTCGCCATTTCCATCGCATCAAGGGTCGAACACTTTTCCAACGAGTTTGCCGCCCTACATCGGCGCTGTCATGGTAAGTAATACTCTTTCACCAATCACCAATCCGACCGCACACGTTTCTCAAGATACTCATATGACCCTTCTCCCTTCCCTTTCCCTTTCCTCTTTCTACTTTCCAGTTCGAAACGTTCCTCTACGGCCTTTACGTGATCCTCTTCTGCATCTGCCTCTATGTCCTCCTCAGGCGGAACAGGCGCCTGCACGGCGTGCTGCTCGCCTCCGCCGTGCTGATGTTCGCCATCGCCACCGCGGATATTGCGTATACGTATTTTATTTTCTTTCGGAAGCTTTTGAGGGGGGGTTTGTCGTTCACGGATGTGAGGCCCAAGTATTGGTTGTATGTTACGAATAAGTGGGTTTGGCGTCTGTTTTACTTTGTCCAGTTTGGGGTACTGACTTCGTTCTTTTGGCAGTGTTTTGGCGGATTCGCTACTGCTGTACCGATGTTTTGTGGTCTGGGAACATAGAAAACGCGTCGTAGCTGGACCTATCATCCTTCTCCTGGGTGCAACAGGTCAGCAGAGTCTCCCAATATCTGTCAACGTCCTCGGCTGATTATCCATCTACAGCTTGTGGCTACCTCTTCGAGGGGTCATCATCAAAGATGTTCAACAACTCCTACATCTACCTAGTCATGACCTTCGCTCTCAACGCCATCCTCACAGCCCTGACCGGTCAGTCCCCGTACCCCCTCTCAAAATGTAATTTCCTCAATACTCAATATTAACCTTTGTTCTCACCAAAGCCGGTCGAATATGGTGGCTCGCGCGGAAAGCCCGGGTCATCCTTGGTGCAGGCCTCATCGAGCGGTACAACGCCACCATTACCATTTTGTGCGTTCCCTTTTGTTTTCTGCTTTTTCTTGCTCCACCTCATCTGACCCCTGGCTTTTGGTCTCTCTTGGTGTGATCTCGATAGGATCGAATCGGGGTGCCTGTATTCCCTGTACATGATCCTCGATCTTGCGGTACGGAACACGCGTGTCGTAAACGTACGTCATAGTCGTCTCATATTCTCGTTGTCTGCCCTATCTAGCCAACCGTGCTAACCCTGTATGTCAATCTCAATAGACCATCATCGACGCCGGCCTCATCCAAGCAGTGGGCATCATGCCGACGCTCATCATCGCCCAAGTCGGGCTCGGCCGCGCAGTGCACGACATCGAGTCCGCCAACTCGGGCATGGCGATCGGCAACCTCGAGGCGATGACGAACAAGAGCGTCAGCGTCACCGCGAGCATGACACAGCGGCTGTCGTACCCCCAGAACGTGCACTGTGTGCCAGTGCGCTCGAGGGAGTCCCAGGCGCATCTTCATTTGCATTCGCAGTGTTGTTATGCGTCGAATGAGACTTTGATGGTCCAGTCTCGTTCGGAGCTGGATCCTGATAGTCCTCGTGCAATCTAGCCCTCCAGACCTCAGTCGTTATTGTTATCAACTCTTCAACGTTAGATTTCGATCTCTTATATTATCGAACATCTCGCAGCCATCTATATCTCTACTCGACGCTCAGCTATACCCTCATGATCTGACTATACCTTCGACTGGCATCGTCGCAATGTATTTCAATTTTCATTCATGCGCCGCCTCAGCCAAGTTCCTCCAGTGCCCTCGTATGGGACCTTCCTTGGACTTTTCGGTCCACACACTTTCGTTCATCAATTCATTGCAATTGTCTTATTGCCAGTCTATCTATGGCGCTTATTATCTAGCAAAGTTAAATTTCCCCCCTGCACTGTATTACCTCGCAACAACTCCCATTCGCACTGGACGATTGTAAACTATTACGCATCTCATTGTACTTTTCTACCACTGACAGTAGTCATTCGTTCTTCTATCGTGTATTTACCAATTGAGGCAATGCAATTCAGCAGAATTTCTATGTGACACTTTGAACGACGAGGACCCCACAAAATTGGAAATTTTCTCAGTATTATACATCAGAAGAAATACACCTGAACCTTTCAACACTTTCGGTACTTTTGCAAGTGTGGAAGTGTGAAAGTACAGGGCACTTTCAAAAAGACGGTCCCAATTGCTTTTGAAAGGGGATTTAAGTTGTGAAAGGCTAAAAGTGATCGGCAAGGCTAGCTACTTTTATTTATGGCATTGCGATAGAAATGGCCCTACGGGCGAACCTGGCCACCATCTCCTACGTACTTAGGTATTTATTCATATTCACGTGATTATATGTTGGCGGGTATGTAGTAATACAAGACTAGCGAGCTAGGTTAATTGACCTGGAATTTTGTCCGGAGAGACTAGAAATATGTACTGTTATGTACCGAAAGCATCTGAGATCCTTTATACAGCCTCAGGACGAATGACCTTGTTCTGACCCGTCGGCATCAGCTCCGTCGTCTGAAGCGAATCCGTTGCTGAGCTTTTGGTTGCCAGTACTCGGAAGAAACTGGGTGCTCGTCGTTGACTCCGCGTCAGATATGGACATGTCAGATTCCGAGTAAGATTCTGAAGAAGATGAGATGTTGCTGTTGTACTGCTGGTCGTCATTCAAGACAAAGATTTCACGCAGACGGGGCGGAGAAGCTGACGCAGCTCAGTCATCCTGAGTAGAATAGAACGATAGATTGCTCACGCGGTTCACAGCGTCTGCTGTACAAACGAAACTCCATATAATCATCGTCGTCTCGAAGGAGTGCCGACAGATTAACTGTACCTCGCGGTGGTGAGTACGACACAGTGGAAGGAAGCCGCAAATGATAATTTCAGAACTTACTGAAAAAAGGACAGGGTACACTCTCCGCGTTATGGACGTTGCATTCCAGAGTAACGTAGCCATCTGTGTGCTCAGAGGCCTCCTTAACCACCAGTTTGGAAGGTCTGCCATGGAAGCACGAAGGGAGCTCGAACCGACGAGAGTGGCAATACTCGAGCAGTTGGCGAGGAGAGAGAGGTCGACCTTGCTCGGAAAGCGGACTGTACGCGAGATCGGTGAAAGCAGGATGATAGAATTGGGAGCGTCTACTCACTAGGGGATTTCAACCAGTCTACCCGGGAAAGGATAAGGTTGGAATGAAGTCAGATTGTCTGCATGCAGTTGTTCGTTGATAAGGTCCTTTTCAAAGCCAGATTTGTATTGATACATGAATTTGGGATGGGAGTTGGAGCGCTGTGGGAGGTATTATATATGTTTTAGGCGCCCCTAACCGACGAGAATACGATGAAGGAGGTTCGATCAATGTAAACACGATCTGTCACAGGCCGTGAAATAACGTAAAGTTGAAAAAGTGTAGCAGCGTGGCAGAACATATGCTCGCGATTTATGCACGAATTCGGGGCTGGAGAGCCTCTGTGAGAACGACTGTGGTAGAGCGATTGAGCTCGAGGGATTTAGTAGCCGAACTTAGAGACGCAATTTCCCAAACGCCATATCCCGAAAGACCTTAATATGGGAAAAGCCAGTCGGCGTGGTTGTCCCTGTGTACGTAAACGGTCAAGCAGCATCCGTCGTCGATCCCATTACGGCTACATATGACCATACCTGAATTTTTCTCGGTTTGGTTAGGCCAAAATACAGATGAGGGCAGATCAACAGATCAATCCTTGAAAAGAGTGCGATCGTTCGCATGGCATAAACGTAGGAGTAGTTGACATATAAGCTTGCTGCTGCCACCGGCGCAGATGGTTCTCCCAGCTTTCAGAGCAGCATGTGCTTGGCGATAAGGACACCTCCGGAGATACACTTCATGGTTTTTGCCATGGTACCAGTGTCGACTCGACTCGCCTTGCTACGAACCTGCCGTTATCTGTTTGACGTCGGTGTAGTGGTGCTTTATAGGCATATCACAGTCAGCAATGTCAGCGCCAGAAAATTAGCGCTGACTATACTGACGACCAAAAGGTTCAACTACGAACATGTAGTTCGCACGTTGTGCTACAGTGCGAGCAACATTGACGACCTATATCTCACTTATCCACTTCTGATCGACGCGATATGCAGCATGAAGTATCTTACCTCGGTGTCTTTTACAATCCCAAGACTCCACACAGCATCCTTCATGGCAAACGCCAGGAGTAAAGGCCTTGTGCGGTCGCCGTCTTCGTTTTTCGACAACATCCCTAGGCTTCTGCTGGGAGATCCGTCGTCTTCCTGTCAGTACACTTTGCCGCGCCTTCGCAAGCTGACCTTCGACGGTGACGTAGAATTGATCAAACTTGGCGGCTGCCGCCCTCTTACAAGCTTGACGATGACGTCTCAGGTAACCGCGAGGGAATTGGGAGGCGTTTTTGAAACCATAAAGGGGAGCTATTTGCGGACGCTTCAGATCGCAATCTTCACATCGACGACCAAGGAGCTCCTTTACATTCTGTACGGAATATCCGAGGAGTGCCCAAATCTATGGACAATAGAAGTGACTACGGGGATGTTTAATGCGATGGTAAGAAGGTCTATGCGGATTGTCTTACCGAGCGACATTGCTCATTCGATCTTTAGGAGGTGTCCGAGATGATGTCTCTTCCTCCTTCCTTCTTTCCCGTAGTCCGAACGGTTGACGTGAATGGTCGAGATAGTCGTCCTCCTGTTTTTGGAACGCTGCCTCGTGTCTGCCACAAGAAGCAAAGGGCGGACTTAGAGAAGGCAAGAGTGCATATGAAGTATCTGGAGACGGTGAAGTTTGGAGCGGTACATTGGCATTATAGGAACAGTCGCGTTGCGGATGGCCCATGGGAGTCCGACGATTTCGATGAAGACCATATCATCGCATCCAACGGTGTACGAAGCTATGAGAGAGGGAATTACAGTTGTCTTTTCCTTGTCGAGGAAAAGAAGACAGAAGACGCGTAAATCGAGTGCAGTGAGAGCTTACATGAACTTGAATCTACAGCTGGGACTATAAGATCATCGTACGTAGCGCCGAGACATCTTGTAGCAGATTAGGTAGAATGGATATTTAATCAACCTCGAAGCTTCAAGCATCGGAGCCTTCGCGAAGGTAATGGCCAGGCTCGATCACGAAAGACAGCGGTTGCGATCAAATGGTCACGCTACTGAGAACATCCCTAAGCGACGTCTGCTGGGATTCAACATAATTTAACCGATCATTAAATTTTGCGATTTCAAAGGACATATTTGGCTAGGACTCGGAGGATATAGCATCCTTCCGCAGCGACGACCATCATGTTTTACATCGCACATAGCATGCTGTGGGGCTTTGAGAGCCTCGCCAGAGCTCAGGAGGAATGATGATAACGATGTCGACGTTGATAAGATTAGATTTCGGCATTGTTCGGCCGCACCTATGGTTTTGAGACAGGTCGCTGACCAAATAGGAGGATAGACGTACCATGTCTACGGTTATCGGAAATTCTGTAGCAGTAACTGTGCTGATACGATCCAGGGCCTGTTTTTTATAATTCTACAGGACTCCGTAGGACTCGTTTGTACGCGTCATGTAACGCCATCGCGACCCCTTTATTTCAAACCCAGTTCAAATTCCGCCCAATGCCGCTCTCTTCATGTAGCAGTCCAACAGTCAACCAGCTCCAAGTTGACTTTAGTAGCCTTCAGAATACAATGCAGCCGGTCAAATAATTTCATCGTGTCATTTGAGCGTATTGTAGCGTAAAACGTCTGGTAGAGAGACTCGACACTCGCCGAAAGCAGTAGTACTGGCCTAGTAGCACGAAACTCTACATAAATCGTTTACCAAAGCGAGGACTGAGAAACGAGGACAGATGGCGAGTCAAAACAAGAGTGCCCATGAACTCGAAGATCAGCATTAAAAGGAACACTCGGTATCAGGTAGCGATCGTCCAGGATCATGCCGTAGCATATTTTTGCATCGGTATAAGAAATCAATCGCACGGACCTACAGTTCGCCGTCGCTGTCCTCATCGACATCGATGTCGACATCTGCGTCACTGGAAGTCTTGAGGTCAGCAGATGAATAACTGCAGGGGTTGAAAAATATATCGAGAAGATCGAGCAGCAACGATTCGTACCTTTGAAAGGGTCCGTCTGGAGGATGAAGTAGCAGGCCCGGGCGTCGTATTATACCCTCGGGTTCTTCTTCATAAGGATTTTCCATCGAGACTTCCAGCCAATATGCGGCCGCACTCCCGTCGGAATGATTCATCCAAGGGAACTGGATGAGATCGATCGATCAGACAAGCATACATGCAATCGAAGCAACACTTACCGGATTGTATGCATAGGTCCAATACCTGTGACCAAGCGTTTCCATTAAAGTTTTGGCAAGGAAACCAGTGTAATCCTTCATGGATTCTCGTGAAATCCACTCCTCGGGTCCAACATCGACGAGTGACATCACTTCTAGATAACTCGTTGAGCTCATGCTTCAGACCTCGAAGATGAAATCGCGGTACTCATCGCAAAACGATCTTCTATCTGCATGGCTTGGGTGACTGCTTGTAAAACCAGGTCTTGAGACGGCTTGCTGTTGAGATGAGCTAAGAGGAGAACCGCGAAATCCAAGTGGGTTTCGACGTCGTCTTGGATTCGTTGAATAGTCCTCGAAAGCGCAGGCAGCGCAAGGTCTTTGCAATCCACGATCCACTTTAACATGCTGAACAGAGAAAAGGAAAACACCCTTTTTGCAGCTGCCAACACGAGTAAAAATTCGGCGACAGGCGTGTCTTCTATGTTCGCTGACGGAGAGACAAAGGTGAATTTGAATTTCTCTTCCAAGAAAGATTCGAGGTCGTCGTCGTCGAAAACAAAAGCCGGGTCAGGAGATAAAGGCGTCTCGTCCAGATACGCAGTCTTGAGGCGATTTAACGCAGCAGCGTGAACGTCTTCTCTGCTCGAAGCCTTGAGCCAAAGCGAACCATGGGTAATATGTAAGATGACTTGCCTCGCTAAGATATGATCAATGACGCAACGGGCTTCCGGAGACGGGATCTTCTTTCGAACAGCGAGGAGGAGATCTCCGAACATGCGTTTGTGACCGTGCATAAGCAGGTCGAGGAAGAATGTGATAAGTTCTCGAGATGCGAAGGGAGCCTCGACTTGCCACGCGTTGGCATCACTGCTGAGGTCGACAGAATCCGCAGTCCAGACGTGGGACGTATGCGAAACTCTCTGATAAAGGCGCCATATCTGTACACATCGCGGTAAATGGTGCAGTAAACTGAGCCAAAGCCGTGACTTACTGCATGATGTTCAATAGGGAACAAAGACAGTCTCTTGGGCTCGAGACTAAGGATGGGTTCAAGGGAAGATTCAGAGGTCATGAGCAGCTGACAAGGGGTACTGAGCGATATTCAGACACACGTCGACATGGCCTTGCTTTGCCCATTTTATAGACTTGTGAAGTGTCGTAATTCGAGTGCTAGTTCAGACGGATTAAAATCCAAACATTCATGTAATGCATTTTGGGAGGTATTTCGACGACGCGAAAGAGGCGCTCGATAAGACACGGGAAAAATGGGCCGTATGAATGGCAGCGGTCAGAAAGTGAAGGCGTGAGACGAAGATGCGATCGAAGAGAGATACAGCAAAAGGCTTTATCATACCGCAGGAAGAAAGGGCACGGGCATTGGACCGCGTAACAAAACGGGCATTGGACCGCATAGCAAACACGAGCAAGCAAGATGTACAGCCGTGCTGTATGACGTAGCTCATCTTTGTTCGCAAACAAATGACGTGAGACATAGCTTCGTCAAATCATTTAACTATCAAGGACTTACATGTAACTGCATGTTTTGACTTTCTTGTCGATATCATGCAAGCAAATGGACGTGGAGGAAGTGAGTGTGTCTAGCATTCTGAATTGACGAGCTGTGTACTTATTCCATAGGTGGGCATCCTGGTCCGGTGACTTTAGGTTAGTAGGCTGTAAACTCCTACCTTCATTCGCTAAGTTGCCTTATTGACATGGACGCTCAACACGAAACATATTTTTGGTCAATAACTTTCATGTTCATTACGGTCTGGCTCGATTCAACACGACAGATATCACATTAACAAGCTTCAAATGGGCTGGAGGGAACGATCACATTGAAGAAGAAGACGTGATATCAGTCGAGAACCTCAACAATTATTATAATTTTCGGGATTGCTTCGGATCGATCGAAGAGGCATTCATATACACGAAAGATCCGACCAATTACGTCGTCACCAGTCCCTTGGACAAGCTGGCGAGCTGCTACATGTATTATCTCAAGAAAGACCTCAGGCAGATCGCTCGCGCCCACGGCATAGTGCTCATTACGAGCACAACCAAGGAGGAAATGCTCGCTCACCTCTTACGCCACAGGTGTACGGCAAAGTGCAAGCGAACGATCTACGTATTCAAATCTAGGACAGGCAGACAAGAACGCTACACTCCGGGACAATTTCTTTCAGTCCTTAATAAGGACGAACGGAGTAAACCGCCCTTTAGAGAAGAATCAAAAAGTGTCGAAGTTGCAGATATCGATAGTCCTTTTGACAAAGTCACGGATCATCAGGACGAAGCCATGGACCACGGTACTCAGGCCGAAGCTGACGACAGTACGGCCGAATTTGATCCCTTGCAGAGAGTCGACGAAGAACTGAAATTAGACATAATTCGGGAGTGGCAGGAGACGCTAGCACTGGAGAATATACAATTGG
The DNA here is from genome assembly GCA_002938385.1 of Gymnopilus dilepis. Lineage (NCBI taxonomy): Eukaryota > Fungi > Basidiomycota > Agaricomycetes > Agaricales > Galerinaceae > Gymnopilus > Gymnopilus dilepis. The sequence goes on along the minus strand of NHYE01005248.1, from coordinate 5,911 downwards.
TCGTGTGCGCTTCGTGCGGCATCAGAGAAAGGAAGACCAATGTGTGCATCATAGACGGCAAATCTATAGATCTCAAACTGCTCCGAAATGATGAATTGCCGCCAGGATTGCACCCAAATTCCTACGACTTCAACGTTTATGACAGGGCGATATTGAACCCGAAGGGACTTTCCGATACCTGCTCCGTCGGGAACATGACTATGTGTAGGCCTTGCTACAATGCTGTATCGGGAGGAACTATGCCTAAATTCGCGTTGTGCAATTGGCTTTATTATGGAAAAGACGCACTACCGAAAGGCATACAAGAAGCATTCTCTCAGTCGTCGATGTTCGAACGTATGCTTATATCGAGAGCTCGATGTAATTCCGTATGTTGCAAGTTCAAGGTCTCGGATGGAGAGGGGACAAGCAGCACGTTGGCAGGCCTTCGCAAAGGAATCAAAGGAAACATCATGGTAGCTCCTCTGGATACGCTAAGGATGCATAATGTCCTCCCTCCTAGAGTCGACATCAAGGACACCATGACTGCAGTCATTGTCGGAAACACCATGCCATCTAAAGAGACGATTTCGAAGCTCGGTCCTGTGCTGGTCAGGAAGTCTCGAATTCAAGCGTTGCTTATATTTCTGTTGAACTACAATCCTCACTATCGCCCAGGTCCCGATTTGCTATTTTCGCAGGAAAATTTGGACGCGATTCATGACCGTCATGATGGTCCAGATATACCCAAGACGGTTCTCGTCACTCGAATAGACGAGAACAGCGGCACGGAAGACGTCAACGCTGATTACACGCCCAGGAACGAGGACGAATTAGTCCAATGCGATAGGCTGGATGAGCTCATGATGGAAAATGTCGGCTACACGGACGGAGATCAATCGTCAACGGCGTATAATGCAATGAAAATTCTTGCGCTGGAGAGGTGTTTGACCGGCAAACCGTTTGTAGTCTCAGGAACAGGAAATCGACTCGTCGGCGATTTTAACAATCCCAGCATCCTGACTTGGTTGTTTCCCCATCTCGATCCGTGGGGCATTGGAGGTTTCCACGAGCCAAGGCGTCGAATCAAAATATCCATGGAAGATCAGCTTAGGCATTTATTGAACTCCGACGACGTCAGCTTCTTGAAGGACCCGGAATTTGCATTCGTCTTCTACAATATTCTGAGGAAGATCGAAGTATCGCGAAATGTGATGTTTCGAGTTCTTCTGAGGGAACAGAGAAGAATCGTCAATGAACTGAAGACAATAGATCCGCACGAACTTCGAAAATTGTCACTGATCATGGAACAAGATCATACGTTTAGAGCGGTGGAACCTGAACAGATAAGGATCCTGAAAATCATGAAGTCGATCACGATGACAACCCGCAGCCTTCCGGGAAGTGACGGCTATAAATTCAACATGAGAAGGCAAATACGGGCGATCATAAATGCCAAGGGCGCGCCTACGCTGTTTATAACTCTCAATCCGTCCGATGTGGATCACCCTATTGTCAGAATCTTGGGAGGCGAAGAAATCAGCATGGACGATTTGATCAGAGGCAACATGCAAGAATTCGATGCCTGGAGGAGGAAAGTGTACGCCGCTCGCAATCCAGCTGCTAGCGCCAAGTTTTTCGACCTGATGATACAGACGTTTATCAAAGTAATATTGAGGCACGGAAGTGGTCGTCGAGGGCTTTATGGCATAAGTGAAGCTTATTTCGGAGCGGTGGAAGCTCAAGGAAGAGGGTCGCTGCATCTACATCTCCTCCTTTGGCTACGAGGGCATCCGTCTCCGCAAGCGCTGCGAGAACTGCTCGCGTCGTCGGATGCATATAAGGAGACTTTGACTAATTGGCTTGAATCCATCATCATGAACGAATTTCCAATTGTTTCCAACAGACGAGAGAACGAACCTGATAGAAAGGTTCGAGTACGATGCAACGAACTGGGAGAACCTCATCCGGGGACCATAGCCGGTCCATTGGTCGGCTCTGGATCTTGCGACTCGACGGAAAATTTTTGGATACAATACAAGGAGCATCTTATCAGGTTGCTTCACGAGTATAATTGGCACGTGCATACCGCTACATGCTTCAAATATCTGAAGAAAGGTGAAGAGGAGTCAGACAAGAATTGTCGGATGCGAATGGACGGTCGACTTCGTTCACATACCGCATTTAGCACAGAAACGGGCCAAATTCAGCTCAAACGGCTTCATCCTTGGGTTTCCAGCTATACCGACGTCGTCACGTTCCTGATGCAGTGCAACATGAATATTCAATTCATTGGATCTGGCAGTGAGGCAAAGGCTTTCATATACTACGTAACCGACTATGTGACGAAATCGTCTCTACCGGTCCACGTAGCTCTTGCGGCTTTATATCACGCAGCGAAGAAATTTGGAGAATGCCAAACAGGAACAGACGCTGAAGCGAACAGGTTCTACAGTAGCTCGTTGACAAAGTTTGTCAATGCGATGATGGGGAGGCAGGAGATTTCCCACCAACAAGTGATGAGCTATCTAGTAGGCGGAGGCGATCACTATACGTCCGAAAGCTTCCAAAGCCTGTTCCTCGTCGGATTCATCAAGTATATTTCAAGCCAGGAAACCAAGACGGATCCGGATGTGGCGCACGATCAAAGCGACGATACTGGAGAAACAGGAGAGGAATCCATATCTCTGACGATAGAAAAGGATGATATTTCTGTCAACAACCAGGTATGGGATTATCTTTATCGACCTGATTCAGAACCCTACCGATCGATGTGCCTGTACGAGTTTATCGCGAAGACGACGAAGAGGAAGGTCAAAAATAAGGAAAATTTGCTCAACTCTGCGGATGCGTTCTGTTCATGGAAACATCCGCAGAGGGGCAGTCACAAAGTGGCGAAGAGGTCGCAGACTGTGCTGCCCGTCATATTGGGCCCTACGTTGCCAAACAAGAATGCATCCGAGGGAGCAAGGGAAGTCTGGTCGAAGCATATGCTGATATTATTCAAACCCTGGAGGCTATTGGAGGATCTGAAGGTCTCGTCGCTGACTTGGCGAGAGCAATACGATGTAGCGGAGAAAGCGGGAGTATTCGTTAAGCATAGCAAGATCATATGCAATATGCAGCTGCTGTCGGAGTGCGCGGAAGCGCGTTTCTGCAAAACGGGAGATAGTCGTATGCAGTTTGACCAGCAGGCGGAGGGGAACGACCAATCGGGAGCTGAAGCTCCTGTATCTAAGGAAGTCGATGTTGCAGGCGGACCTTCGAGCGACACAGACGATTTACAAAGATGGAGGGAGCAGTACACCTCTGACGTTTTCAAATCCTTTGAAGAAGACGGCGGTGGCGTCGAAACCATGTATACGATAGAGCATCACGAATTGCCTGCCAGATTACAGGCTCTGCTTGGTAGGGAATCAGTCAACGCGCTCAAGACATGTCTACGAGGACGAGACGAAATGTCACTTGCGCAAGGGGGTTTCGAATCGAGTGCCGAAAAGTTTTCCTCGTCCATACATGCTGAAACCGTCAAGAGCCATGGCGCGATCATGGCAAGGAAAAGGAAGCGGCAGCTGAATTTAGATGATCGAGGAGAGGGTGACGAAGACCACCTACAAAGCAAAAAAAGGACAAGGGTCAATGAATCGCCATTCGTCGCCATCAACACGTTGCCTATCAGCTATGCCAATAAGAACATGGAACACCAGCGAATAGAGAACCAGGTGATTACTGAAATGAATCTGCTTTCCAACAAAGAACAACTTGCAGCATTCAAGACAGTGTCGGAACACGTTGGCAACAGATCAAACGAACAGCTGTTGCTCTTGGTTTCGGGCGTCGGAGGAACAGGGAAATCGCATGTGATCAAGTCTATCGTGAAACTTTTTGAAGGCCTCGGTCGACGAAGCTCGCTGCTTATTGGCGCGCCTACAGGCAGCGCCGCCGTCCTAGTAGGAGGAGCAACATTGCATTCCCTGATACTGGAACATGCAACAGAACGAGGAAGGAAAGACGTATCCAAGCTGACAGCGATATGGAAAGGAGTAACGTACCTGATCATCGATGAGGTCTCTATGCTGGGGGCGAAATTTCTTCACAAGCTTTCCGAGTCCATGAGGCAGGCGAAAGGAGACGACATTGTCAAGCGAGACAAGATATTTGGAGGCGTTAATGTCATATTCATGGGAGATCTATGTCAGTTGAAGCCTCCCAGGCAGACGGCACTCTATGGTCAACCGAGCACCTCGAAAAAAGCCGTAGACAAAGACGATATCAAAGCCATGAACGGCATCGTTATTTGGAAGCAAGTTAACAAAGTCGTCGAACTTGTCAAAAACTGTCGACATTTGGGCGATTCTCGATTTGCCGAGTTTTTGTCTAGGCTCCGAGTTGGCAAATGCGTTGCATCTTTTGGCAAACCAACAGAAACCGACGATTATCGTTACCTGCAGTCTCGATTACTGTCAAACATCTTCCAACGCGATCCCAGCGAGCTCGAGACATTTAGAGACGCACCATTTATTGTAGGAAGCAAGGACCTGAGAGATCTCCTGAACGCGGAAGCCATATCATATCGGGCAGCACGAGAAAAAAAAGAGGTGCATATATACCATTCCAGAGACTATTGCAAGCGACAACAAGTGCAAGGCGGAAGTGCAGAGCACTTGTGGGGATTGCATTCAACGCACGTGCGGGATTCCTTTGGACGATTACCACTATTTGAAGGCATGAGAGTCATGATAACCGAAAACATCGCATTCGACAGTAGAGTCGTCAATGGTTCGGAAGGGGTAGTGCGCAGAATCATATACGAGGAAGACAAGGAAGGTAAACGTTACGCCACCGCAGTATACGTCTACGTCGAAGGAATTGGCTTCAACATTCCCGGCTTGGAGGAAGACGTCGTGCCCATATTTCCGTCCCGTGTATCGATAGTGAAGTCGGATCTCGACGTCGTCGGACTGGAAGGCACCACGTTCACTCGACTTCAATTGCCGCTGATACCCGGGTATGCATATACGGATTTCAAGAGCCAAGGTCGCACTCTCTTGAAGGCCATAGTAGACATCAATTCGGCGCGAGGTCAAGGGGTATATGTCATGATGTCACGCGTTACATCGCTCTCAGGCATAGCCATCCTCCGATGGTTTCCACCTTCAAAAATATATACTCGTCTGCCGGAGGAGTTGCGGACCGAGTTAAAGCGATTGAATTGTGATTTTTAGGCATATAGGACGCTCGAACAGACGACGTTAAATAGTAAGTGCTATCTCGTAGGATGCGTTTTTATTGGAAACAAATGCTCACAAGATCTGTGCAGGCTTATCTCAGAAGAAATAAGGCCCGTCTTCCTACTCTTTTCAGAATATTCACAGGCAACAAAGGACAATAGATTAAGGCACTTTCGATATTTAGCACTTGAATTTTACATCAGTAAAATCTGGACAATCCTGTAGGGCCATATGAACATCCATAATGGCTATGAAAGGCCATACGCAGTATGAAATCGCCATAATCTGACAATACACTTCATAAGGTCTCATATGGCCCGATACTCCGAGCCCTAATTCGCAAGTTTGGTGGCTGTTCATGAATTATGAGCCACGTTTGAGGACTTCATGAGCCCTCATCCGGCTGCTGAATTTTCATGAATCTTTCCGTATCTCGCTAGCTGTCATGAGTTCATCGCAAGATTGGGAGGATGTCATGTGTTGTTGCATGGCTTTGTGAATGGCTGTAAGTGTGATGCTGCTTCGTGAAGTTATCATCAGGATCTTGGTCACTGGCGGGTATGAAACAAGCCTTTGCATAGATCACACATAGTTGCAGGACAAGATGAAATAAAAGGCATATATTATTCACAAGCGATCGAATGAGAGCCACATCAGTCAGCTAAATCTATGTATCAACAACTGGCAGGTCTATGCACGTT